>JBBMKA010000003.1:10900491-10931479 GCA_037833695.1 Sechiopsis laciniata
AATTTAAAGCCAAGTTCATCCAGAAATGATTGAAGTCATATCATCTCTTTACTTGCCTCAGTAACGGCAACATACTCAGCTTCTGTAGTAGAAAGAGCTACTTTCTTCTGCAATCTAGATACCCAGCTAATCGCAGTATTATCAAAAGGAAAAACATACCCGGTAGTACTTTTCCTGCCATCTGTATCACTTACCATATCTGCATCAACATAACCCTCCAGTTTAAAATCTATTTTCTTAAAGTGCAGAGCATAATCAGTTGTTCCTCTCAAATATCTGAAAATCCACTTCACTGCATCTCACTCGTATATCTGCTAACAACTCTCACTACATGTGCAATGTCTGGTCTTGTGCAAACCATAGCATACATCAGGCTTCCTATAGCTGTAGCATATGGTACTCTAGCCATATGATCTTTTTCTTGCTTAGTAGTAGGTGAGTGCTTCTTAGATAATTTAAAATGACAAGCTAACGAAGTACTCACCGATTTTGCATTTTCCATGTGAAATCTGTTCAGCACCTTTTTCACATACTCTTTCTGTGACATTGTCAATATACCATCTTTTCTTTCAATTCTCATTCCTAAGATTTGTTTGGCAGCTCCCAAATCTTTCATGTCAAACTCTTGAGATAATTCAAGTTTTATCTTATGAATTTCATGTTCGTTCGCATCTGCTATCAACATGTCATCAACATATAGCAGTAGAATAACATATGAGTTACCTTGAGTTCTAATATAGCAACAATGATCTGCCTAACATCTTTGAATCCATTGTTGCACATGAAACTGTCAAACTTCTTGTACCACTGTCTGGGTGCCTGCTTGAGACCATACAAACTTCAGGTGAATATATGCTTGGTATGTTGATTCACTACTAAGTTAGAATTAAATAACACTATTCTATTAAGTTCTAACATGTTAAGTAGCAATTAAGTTCTTCTAAAAATAGTAGCAATTAGATTTGATCGCGTTTATATGACAAACTCTCTAGGTAGATTCCATGAAGGTATTAAGGGCACTCAAAAGAGTTTGGTGAGATATATCATTAGCTTATAAACATGGTTGTTTGAATTATTTGATTTGATTTGGTTTTATTCAATTCTATTTTATATTCTCCCCTTAAATGAATTATTTCATTTTGTAATATTTTCAAATTGTAAAATATGCCTTATTTGGTAAATAGTGTTACCTCTATTTAAAGTGTGTCATTGTAACGTTTTAAATTACCCAATGGAGTTTTTTTTTTTTTTTTTCCTTCAGTTTTGAAGACCGAAAATCTCCTACTCTTTTTTTTTTGTTGGCCTGACTTTTTTTTTTTATTCCTTAAAGATTTAATATTTCAATTCTCATGATGTTTTGGTACATTTTGCACAAAAAAATATAAAGAAAGCCGAACCTTGAAGAATCAACCACCATCCTATCAACGTGGTATATATAATACATGAGGAAAACTCCACTTTTCACTACCAAAAGATATTTTTTTTCAAAACAATCACGAAATCGATTTTTCATTTAGAAATGGGTAAATTCATGAATAATGGAGAGTTGTTACTAGAATTTCTCTGAAAGGGTAGAATGGGGTGGAATAACAAAAAAATTCTTTGGAGGCCGTTTTTTCAATTTAGAAGCCCTGGAATTTCTACTCTTTTTTGTTGGCCTGATTTCTTTTATTTAATGTTTCAATTTCCAGGATGTTCTAGTACATTTCGCATAAAAAAATATGAAGAAAGCCGAACCTCGACGGATCAACCACCATTCCACAACGTAAAGTAAAATACATAAGGAAAACTCCACTTTTCACTACCAAAAAATAATTTTCTTCAAAACAATCGGGACCAAACAAGTTTATATTTCAGTCCATGTGCTTTAGTTCATACACTTGTTTATATTTCATAAAATACGTATTCATCGATCAAATATATTTTTATCATTACCTTTTATATATAAGTATCAATTTACAATTATTTTAACTACAATTCTATTATTTTATGTGGAATACATCTCAATATCAATGTTTTCCAGTTTTTGAACTCATAATTATTTTAACCAAAAAGTCATGATACTACTATATATATATATATGTATATACCAACACTCAGTTCTTAGCATTTGGTTTTTTCACCTAGACTAGCTTAGTTTTAGAGTGTCGATTGATATAAGACTTTTTTTTTACTTCGACACCAGGCGAAGAGAGAAGCAAAGGAAAATAGAGAACATAGAATAAAAGAGATTTAAATAAATTTACCAAACGAATAGAAAGGAAAAAAAGTATGCATTTTGATAAATTGACTATATGTATCAAAGATGATGTATGTTAAATAATGTCTTAAACGCATGCCTAACAGATGATATCTTAACTGAAATAATAAAATGGGTTGATTGACTGATCTAGAATTGCCCTCATAGTATGATAATCTAATCATCTACAAGATTATAGTCTCTCAACTATCATGTTGACATGATATTTATGCCATAACATACTTGACCAGCAAGTTGGTTTTATTAAATTTTAGTAAGTTGAAAGAAAGAAAAAAGTAAATAGGAGGTTTGAAAGGAAGAGGGAAAGTAAGAATAGGCAACTGAATTGGAGACCACAAAAAAGAGTAAAAATAAAGATGAAATAGGCAGAGTGTTTAAGACCCTCTTTCCATTATCCTTGATTGGCCATGAGCGTTTGCTAGTTTTGTGGTTGGGCTTGTCTTCCCATTTTTTAACAAACTTTTTCCTTTTTTTAAGAAATATATGCATTACCACAAACCTCAAAACTCTCCCATCCAGACTTCTTCAATTATTCCATGATAATAAGACTCTCCCAACCCAACAGCACAAAAATTGCATTAAAAAAATACTAGTTCAACAACCAAAAGTTAAACCAACGCCTTTCTCACTAACTTCCATTTCATTTGTGTTTGTGGCCTCTGGCTTGAATTAACCTAAGGCAGAGTTGCCTCTGCCTTAGCCATTAGTCATTAGTCATTACAGCCCAATTCATCTTTCACCATCAACATGGTGTTCCAAGATTTCGACCAAATCTCTGAACGTCGTCGCGCTGAGAGGGCACGAAAGTTCCGACAGAGGGTCATCATTGGCGTGGTCTCGGTCTCCATGATTGTTTTGGTTGTGGTTGCCGCCGTGTTCGTCCAAGTGTCCCCCACCTCCAAATCCACCTCCAAATCCACCACCAAAGACGACCACACCAATGAAAACTCCAAACAACCTGAGACACCAAACACCAAACAGGTGTCTCACGTGAATAAAATGATCAAGATGATATGCAACTCTACAGACTACAAAGCCAAATGCGAGAGCACTTTAAAGGACCACCCTGATTCGTCGGACCCCAGAGACCTCATCAAGCAGACCATATCGGCAGCGGCGGAGGAGGTGAAGTCGGCGCTAAAGAAAGTGAGCGGCTTCAAATTCGCGAGCCCGGAGGAAAAAGGGGCGTTCGAGGACTGCAAGGAGCTGTTGGACGATGCGATGGAGGAATTAGACAAATCTGCGAGCGAAGTGGGCAACAAAAATGTGGGGAAGCTGACAGCCAAAACGACGCCAGATTTGAACAACTGGTTGAGCGCGGTGATTTCGTATCACGAGACTTGTGTAGATGGGTTTCCAGAGGGAAAGTTGAAGAACGAAATGGAGAAGGCGATGAAGGATGGAAAGGAGCTTACGAGTAACTCGCTCGCCATGATTTCACAGGTGGCTTCGTTTTTATCCACGTTTGAGATGCCCGAGGAGGCCGAGAAAGGAGCTACAGCACGACGTCGTCTAATGGGCAGCGATGGTCTACCCGCCTGGATGAGCAGCAACGAACGAAGGATGTTGAAGGGCGCTGCAGATGGGGATAAGCCCAAACCCAATGTTGTGGTGGCCCAAGATGGATCAGGAGATTTCAAAACTATTAACCAAGCCTTGGCTGCCATGCCTCCAAAATATGATGGACGGTACGCTTCGCTTAATTAATTACATGTATGTACCAATAATATTATAACACTGATGAAAATGGCAGGTACATCATCTACGTTAAGGAAGGGATCTACCAAGAGACAGTGGTGATTACAAAAAGGATGGTGAATGTCACCATGTATGGAGACGGATCTCAAAAGAGCATGATCAGTGGGAGCAAGAACTTTGTGGATGGCGTTAGAACCTTTCAAACTGCAACATTTGGTAATGAAGCCAAGAGCAATGCAAAACGAGATCCATATATATATATATTTTTTGTTATTATTATTATAAAAAATAAAATAAAATAAAAATGTGTGTATATCCTTGTAGTGGTCGTGGGAGAGGGGTTCTTGGGGCAAGCCATAGGATTCAGAAACACAGCGGGTCCAAAAAAGCACCAAGCGGTGGCAGCTAGAGTGCAGGCGGACAGGGCCATATTCGTGAGTTGTCGATTTGATGGGTACCAAGACACATTGTACGCACAAGCCCATCGCCAATATTATCGAAGTTGTCTCATAACAGGGACTATCGACTTCATCTTTGGGGATGCCGCCGCCATTTTCCAAAGCTGCAACCTCATGCTCAGAAAGCCTTTGGACAACCAACAAATCATAGTGACGGCACAAGGCAGGACCGACAAACATGAAACCACAGGCATAGTGCTCCAAAAGTGCAAGATTATGGCTGATAAGACACTAGAGCCAGTGAAGGCCCAATTCAAAAGCTATTTGGGAAGGCCTTGGAAAGAGTTCTCTAGAACCGTTGTTATGGAGTCTACAATTGAAGACGTCATTCATCCTGATGGATGGATGCCTTGGCAAGGGGATTTTGCACTCAACACTTTGTACTATGCTGAATTTAACAACCAAGGTCCTGGGGCTAAAACTGACGCAAGAATCAAATGGCCTGGTCACAAGCTTATTGACAAGGAAGAGGCTGCAAAGTTCACCATCGGAACTTTTCTCGAGTTGGATTGGATTGAGAGTTCCTCCGCTCCTGTTCACGCTGGCCTCTATTGATTGATATAACACAAACAAGTTTCTGTTTTCTACCTGCAGTTACCATTCGTGCATTACTCTTCAGTTTATCTATTTATTTCTATTTATACTTCTTCTTCTTGTATTTATACATATACCACACCCATATACTCACAACAAGCCATTCCTTCAAAATTAGAAACAAAAAACAACCACAAAGTTTTTCTTAGAAATACACATGTGGACTCCACAACGGTTGTGTTAGTAGTATTGCTTCATAATAAACCTTCGTGACACTACTTTACAAATTAGTTAAATTTTTTGATCAACTAATTATGAGAATGAAGTTAGAAGTTTCTACTGGTTTCTTAAATTTGGTAGAGGAACTAGAAAATTTCTTCTATATAATATGACATCTTTCCTTCTCCAAATTTTCACTTCAATGCTTTAATAGTATCCATTAAGAAATGTAATTGGGGCTTGATTTTTTCTCTTTAGAGAAAGACTTACTTAGACGGGAGGGGAGTTTCAGGCAGCAGGTTAGGGTGGGTTCGTTTGAGATCAGACAATTACACCTATTTGAGCCAATAAGAGCAGTTGCTCAGCAGTATTAGTATACACTCAATAACTGAGACCATGAATTCGAATTCTCCCACCTAATCTCAAAAAATTCACCCTATTTGATAGTGAGCATTAGTGGACTTCAACTCCATGTCTTTTAGTAAGTGTCACTCTCATAATTTCAGTTCGTAAACAAAGTGGTAGGAAGCAGAAAATAGTAAAATCAAGATAAACAAAAAGATATGAAATTTGCAAAACTTTTAAAATGTTTACAGAATAGCAATATCATTAATAAATATTGTCATTTGGAACAATTTCCCAATTTATTGTAGGATTGGAAATTTAAAATTGCATTTCAACAAATAAATTATAAACTTTCTTTTTGAAAAGATTAAATTATAAATTTAGTATCTAGGTACAAGAGAGTTAAAATTTAATTCCTATCATTTTTAATTCCTATCGTTTTATAATATATAATAAGAAAATTTTATTTCCAATGATTTTTATAATAAGAAAATTTTATTTCCAATAATTTTAAAAACTAAAATCTAATATTATGATTTGATAAAACCTATAAAATATTTTACATTATTTGTAATCGTTTACGAAATAAATATGTGAATACACTTATTCATATGTAAATGATGCCATTTTTTGTGTCAGACTAATTACTTATCTTACACTATCATACATTGACACTCAATAACTAATGTCTATGTATTAAATTTACTTACGATTACAAATTATTGCTTAAATTAAATTCATAGGAATTAAATAACAATTTTCTCCTAACCATGAATGTTTGGGAGTTTCAATCACACGATCAGAGCAACTCCAATTTGCTTCGGAAACGATTATTTACAACCCCTAAATCCAAACAGATGTTTTTTAATTGGTTAAATTATCAAGCATGGAATTTTTGTCAACTTAATGACAAGAATATTTATAAAACATTGGGTAAAGTTTAAAGATATTTTTGAAAATTTTCAAAATTAAACTTTTCAAAATTGAGAGGTAAATGTTTGATCATTTAGGCATAACATTCTTGTTTTCAGTTTCTTCCTTCTTATTTTTTTAGAGCAACAAACAAGAATGTGTTTGATAACTATTATTAATTTTTATTTTTTTAAAAATATAAGAAACAAGAACAAAACTTGTTTAACAACTATTTCTTGTTTCTGGTTTTTTTTTTGAATTTTTTTTGAATTTTTTTTCTTTTTTTAAAGTTAAGTCATTTAGTATAAAAATATATAAATTCAATTTTTTAAAAAAAATACAAGATCTAATATAAACAAATATTTTATTTTAAACAATACAATAAAATCCTAATGAATATTTTTCAACAAATTTTATAGTTATCTCGCACTTAAAAAATACAATTATATAGCATAACACACACAAATATATATATATATATATTTTTTTTTTTTTTTTTTTTTTTTTATGTGTGTATGATCAAAAGGTATGGTTTTAATTCATGATAACAACCTATTTATAACTTAATTTTCTCCGAATTTCTTTGACATATAGATGTTATATGGTTAGATAATATGTCTCGTGAGAATAATTAAAATACATATAATTATGCATTAAAATATATAAGATAATCATCAAAGGCTTACATGATTTAAATACAAATAAATTTTTATCTAAAAGTAAGAAATATTTTTATGTAAAATTAACAACAAATTTAATACGCTGTCTCACACTTTAATAGATATCAAATCAAATTCAATTGAGTTACATCACTCTTCAAATGTTGTTGTAAAATATAACAATAATGTCAAATGTATATTTTAGTGAGGAAACTTTATTTATTGCAAAATTTTGACCAATTCAAATGTGTAATAAAAATTAAAATAATATATCGATACACATTGCAAAATGTAAATATAAAACAAAATATAAATACAAAATTTTGAAAACTATATAAATATACACCATGCAAAATTTAAAATTTAAAAATATAAATATACCTCAGCTAAAATTATGAAATAAATATAAATATAAGTAAAGAAAATCAAAACACAGAAATTGTAAAATAGAAAAAAGGCCGAGAGAAAATTGCCCTGATTATCAACGAGCTTTGCAACGTAATTGAAATTTTGTATGAGGAAGCGTTCAACAAAAAGTAGAAACGGAACAGAGGGAACTCCATAACGTAGTTTCTCTTTGTTTAAGATAATTTGAAATTTTTTTTCCAGAATTTAGAAACAAGAAATGAAAATGGTTACCAAACAAAACGATTTCAATAAACGAAAAACAGAAACAAGAAACAATAACAATAACGAATCAAACGGACCACCGAAATTTTGTTGGGCATGTAATTAGAAGTAATAACAGAAAAGAAGTTGATATAAGTGCGTTGGGCGTTGGAGAGCGTTCACGGAGAGTGCAGGGTTCCCAAACGGGTCGACCCCCATGGCTATGGCTGCCAAGGCCGCTCCTCTTGGTTTAGCAAAGTCCGGTGCAATTTCCAAGGGCTACAATTTTGCTTCTACAAGGGAACAGGTTGGTTGGTATTCAATCTCGCTCTTGTTCAAATCCTGCTTCTCGATCTCACTTTATTGCGATGAGATCTGCTTTTGTTGAGGCATTTTGTTTTGTTTTGATTTGATTTGATTTGATTTATGTGTGTTCATCATCTGCCCCCGGCCATTGCCACGCTCTGTCATGCTGATTTCCCCTGGATCTGGTGAGATATATATCAATTTCTACCTTATTTTTACTTTTTAGAGACCAAAAGCTTCATAATTACACACCCTTTCTGTATTCAATATTATTATTGTAGGCACAAGATCCTATAGGCGGTAAAGAAAATGCCTTGTCTATTGCAGTTCAGGACACCACCAACCACGATTCTCATCCTATCGAAGCAGTTTTGGTCAACACCAATCAGGTATTCTATCTCCAATTTACATGCCTTGTTATCTTCTTTCTCATACACTCATAATCTTCTATTTTTTACTTTGCATCTCCTGTAGTTTTACAAATGGTTTTCTGATCTTGAATCAGCTATGAAATCTGAGGTTAGTTTTACGAATTTAATGGTTTCTCTAATTTATCTTGTGAGCTCATGACAATGTTATTGTTCAACATTCTATTCCATTTTGTAGACAGAGGAGAAATACCACCAGTACTTAAACTCTTTAGCAGACCGCATACGCACATGTGATGATATACTTACCCAGGTAATTGCTAATATTTTTTCTCGCTCAACATGGAAGATTTTTTTAGAGAAACCGTAACTGCATTGGCAAAAACTGAAAGAAAACATGAAGAAACAGTAACTCCACAAAATCCACATTCTTTCTCCAGAAACCCATATCGTCCATCCATCCTCAACTTCTTCCCTGTGGGAACACATTCTCACCCTCACGACCAACAAGTACATTTTCATGGGTTTTATGTAGATTTTTTTTAATCACACCAGCAAGTATTTTTGTGCAGGTATCGTTATTAAGTAAGTAAAAATGCTGAAATTGTTGGAACATCATTGATATAAATGGTTGCGGTCTTAATTTTATTCAACTTGAACTATGTTCAAAAGTTTAATTAAAATTCAACCTTAATTGCAAGAATATTATTATTTTGGTCAAAAGTTGATTTAGAATTTAATTTGAAAATTGATATAATAATTTTATTGTCAACTCTCTACCTATTCCATCTAAAGTTTTGATGTTCCAGATCTGAAAATATATAAGACTCGTAAACCAGTGAGATTTTTTAAACCTTTTCAACTTTGTTTGATCGTTGGAAACCAAATTAGAATTGTGACATAGCCTGGCTGTTGTTTGGTTTACTCTATTACAATTTAATTGGTGTCTTGGGCCCCTCTTCTTCCAGGCCTCTGGGTGTTGAAGGTGAATGCTTCATGGAGGAAAGAGTGTGGGCTTTGTTTGTTGACTTGGTTGGATTCTTAGGAACACTTCTGGATCTCCTTTGTTGGTTGGGGCTTAGCCATTAGGGAGGCCCTTCTCCATATCTCCCTCCCTTTTGAGGATCAGTTCTTCTCTCGCTGGAATCTAATGCTTCATCTGTAATGACATTAAACATTTGTCTTCTACATGCTCTAAAGTCTTTTGAGGACCACTAAAAAGGACCTTGAATCGGAGCTTGGGGGACTTTGGGGGTTTCAAATAATAAAATCTTTGGAGGGTTGGAGAGGTCTCCGGGCGAGGCTTAGTCCCTCATTAGATTCTATGTTTCTTTTTGGACTTTGTTTCTAAGCTCAAGCTCCTTTTCAATTATTCTCTAGGTGTTGTTTTACTGGAGCAAGGCAGATTTTGTAAGTTGCCTCCTTTATTTGTGAGCTTTCTTTTCTTTTCTTTTGATAACCATGAATCGGAGCTTCGCCACACTACATACTTGGGACATTCACGCATGTTCCAACGCCCAAAGGCAGTAAAGGATGTTACGATTAAATTCACTTGTGGATTTCGAACCTAAGACTTCAAAGAGAACATACCATGGACTTGAAAACCCCAAGCCACTACCAACGAGGCCTTCTTTATTTGTGGGCTTCCTTTTTTTTGTATATCCTTGTGTTTTTTTTTCTTCTCTATGAAAGTTAGGCTTATTACAAAAGAATAATGATGATAATAACAATAATAATTTTTAAGGAGAGAGAGAGACGTGAGAATATCATCCAAAATGTTTATATTAAAGCACATAATTTCATTATGACTCTTATAGCCAAGGATGGAAGGTTTTAATATATGAAGAAAAAAAGTTGCATCAAAAGAACAATAACCCAAATATGGAAAACTCACAGTCAATAGCACCTAAATCACCCATTCGCCCATATATTCCCTCAATCTCATTGGACTCCTTGGCCTTCAAAATTGCTTTAAGGACCGATCCCTGACTTTTCTCTGAATCCATAACAGATTTGAGTTCTGCAACCTTCTGAATAGCAGTCTGTTCTAGAGGGGAATAAGTGTTTCTTGTTCCTTGATGCACTCCTGACAAGATAGTGCAGCATTTTCATCATTTGCCATGGCATAAAAGAAAATAATAGTTTGATTCAAAAAAATGATAGAAAAGTGCTCTAAAAACACATAACTTACATGTTCTTCTTCTTGAGCTTTCAAGGATTCCGATTTTCTCTTTTTAAGCTCATTTTTAATCTGTTCAATGCGTAACGATTTTTCTTCTTTTCTTTTCAGTATGCTATCCATCTGCTTCAGAGCATCATCGAAAGCACGATCACCTTCATGCTGAAACAATCACCACAATTTCAGACAACAAGATAGAATCCTAACACCACATCTCCTCAAAAGATATTTCCGATTATTGTAGAAGTATTATATTATGACTTTCACTTTAATATATATAATTATTATTTATATTATTCTTGTCCTGCAAGTTAGAGAGATATCATCAATGATACAAGAAAAAATAACTTGCAGGTTGCAGACTTAATTATTATACAAAGTATCACAAGAAAATGAACATAAGAAAACCAACTTCAGTTTGAGAAGATTTCTGTAAATGTGAGACATCACTGTGAAGTAGAAAAGTAATGGATATTTAATTATTATTGTACAGTCCAAGAAATGGATATTTACCTTCTCACTCAATAGTCTGCTCTCAGTATATGCGACTTCAAATTTTCCCTTATGCACAATTCGTTGCTTTTCCCAAGGTTCTAATTCAACACAAACTTTTGCAAGCTCCGAGCAATACTTCTCAGTTTCAACTAGGAGAACATAAAATAAAGAATGAAGCAGATTATAAAAATGTTAATTGCAACATTAGCACTAACAAATACTCAACCACTGTGAAGTTCTGTCTAGCGCAGAAAATTAGACTTTGAGACCAAGGTTAAAAACAAAACTACAAAACAAGAATAAAAATAAGAACTTTGTAAACTTTCAGTCAGATGAATGGAAGTAATGTGAGCATATTAAAAATACAAAGACAAGATAATCCTCAACTACCATCTATCAGTTTAATGAAGTATTATGCCACGCAAAATGCATTGCTCATTGAAACAATTGTAATTAAAAATCTAAATTTGCATTCCAGAAAAGAGATAAAATGATAAAACTTGGTTACAGTCGGGATGTTAATGAATCAATGATGATTTTGCTTTTCACAACACCATTTTTTCCTTCATAGGAGAATGTTGCCTTGTACTAATATGCTCATCATAAATAGTCATTAAAATAATTCCAAGGATTGTATCTTAGTAAACAAAAAAAATAACGATAATAGCTACTAGCTAGCACTGTCGAACAGTACATAATCAATTGACATTTTTGGATCGAAAGTATTCAAAGAGATAACTAAACTACCTTTTGAACTCTCTTGAATTTCCTCCAAGATCTTCTCCTCATCTGAAAGAAGTTTTTGCAATTGTGGAATACTCTCCTCAAGCTTTAGAATCAAGCCTGTTGATTCTTCACACTCCTTTATTAAGTCATCAGTTTTTGTAGAATCCTGCAATAAAAGACAATAATAAGTTTTATGCACATGCTCAATACAAACTGTGCATTTTTCCACACCTTTTCAAGCTTATCTTTGAGTTTCTTTATCTTCTGCTTTATGTGCTTCAAATCCTCACGATATTCAACAACCTGACGTTTAAAGGCCTTAAATGTTTTCATGAATCTTCGGAAGTTATTATCAAGTTCCTGGAATGCACAATTACAAAATAAAGGTATAAATTGGTAGCATAACAGATTCTCATTTTAAATTCAGGTCAAACAAAAAGAAAGAACTCATATCTTTGACAAGATTAGAAGAAACCAAAACAAACCTCTTTACTTTTCATATTTTTTTCAGGCACAGCTTCAATTTCCTTCAACTCCTTCCTAGTTTCACGAATCTTTTCCCTGCAGCAAGACTTTTAAATTGCATTAGAATACATTATGGACATTGCCAGTCTAAACCAATATGGTTTGATTGTTGAAGGAAAAAAATCATATAATACCAAAATAGATAGCTTAATCAAACAATTTTATCCTTAAATTTTCAATTTCATTTTACTCAACTCTAACCTGAGCAAGGGGTAATATTAATACCTTATAAAAATTAAATCATAAAATTGCTCATGAACAAACCAATGAACCACATCGAACCAAACAAACCACCGCCAAAAATCAAGGTAAGAAATGCCTAAACTAAACCCAACTAGGAAAACATTTGAATCTAGTCACAAAATCAATAGGTGAAAGGGTAACTAGAATCAACATCAAAATGCCCGAACCATGCTAAAAAAAGATGAACACAAGTATTTTGAAATGTTCACCTGCACACCCCTAGGTGCAGTCCCATAAAAACCAAACTAATGGAAGCCGTCAATTATACCATTTATTCAAGCTAAAGATTCACTATGATAAAATTATAACTAAATTTTACTTACTAAAATAAGAAGAAGTGTAAAATCTAGATATTTTTAGCAAATTAAATAGAGTGGTTAACGTAAAAGAAAGGAGAGACTAAAGTAGATAGATATAAAAGAGAACTGCTCAGTTTTCTGAATTGCTTCTAAGGTGGACACTTCGCCTAGCAGTTCAGTTGTTCTCTTTCTAGTATCTTCATAAGCTAGCTTCGAGGCTTTCTCTCGCCACTTTAAGAGTGATAATTCTTTTAGCATGTAGGCCTCTGCTTCATTCTTCCCATCCTGATATGAGTAGATGTAAAAATTGTTTCATTTATGCAATCGGAAATAGTTTTTAGAAAATAAGGGTCCTCTACCTCTAAGACATCTCTTTCCTACTCAGCTAACTCGACCATGTGCACCAAACAAGTACTTTCTTATTAAGGGACTCTAACCTGTAAGACCAATCGCAAACAATGTATATAATGGGTAAAATCCACAAAAGTTTAGAAATTAAAATATTTGAAGAGGAATCTTTATAATGACAATTGACAGAGATAAATCATAAATCATAAATATTACAAGTTTGTTTAGTATTACTATTTTAAAAAGGTTGCTATATTGCGTAGGAAACGACAGATTTCCTTATTTAATTATCTGCTTGTGATGTCCCAGGAGCATGAACAGAAGCACTCACAGAATAATGGCGTAGAGTACAAGTTTTGAGAGACGTTCAGAAAACCAGCAAGAAACTATCCACCAAAATAAAATTGAGGAAAAAGGCACTCACTGCTCGGTTAACTCGTCATTCATTTCGTTATATTCACTCGCTCCGACTAAATCCACCACTTGATCCCAATGGATCGCATCAAGAGATCTTTGAGCTTCTGGCTTCATCGTTGAAATCTGTTCAACTTCACCCTGATGAAACCAAAGATATATCACATTTTATACACGTTCAAGTACTCCACATGAACACAATAATCAATCCAATTGAACTAACCTGAAGAATCAAAAAGCAGAAGAATGCAAAACCCTAGGGTTGGATGGAGTGGAGTGGGTAACGAACCTTATGGAAGGGTCCAACGCGTTGCTCACCAGCGTAGGGTTCGAACAAAAAATCACTCACACAGCAGAGACCTTTTCCTTTCCGATGATTGAGGCTCTGATCTGATCTTCAATCTCCTCGACTACTCCCACTCTCCACAAAGCTCTCTATGCATATCAGATTAGGCGGTACACTTGAAAAAAGCTCTCATACATTCTTTATTATATGGGTGGGCTATGCAAAACCGGATGTGTTTGGATATGGGGTTGGAATAGAAGGAGTAATGATTACCGGCATTTAATTTTAGAATTTATTAATTCCTCTTCGAAAATCTACATCCAAACAAGTTTTTACTAATTCTCCTATTTTTAACTATTCATTTTTAACATTCATTTATAACTACTCAATCATTTCTAACTACTCATTTTTAATCATTTCTTTTTTAACTACTAAAAATACCTACTCATTTTAAATCTACATGCAAACGAGTCTTTGTTTTCGTGGTGGGAGAAAAATAGCATCTCTTTGGGAGTTATTTTTCTCACTTGTGTTTTGGAGGGGTCTTACACTTTAGTCATTGAGATCAACGTTAGATTATCTTCCATAGGTTATCGAACCAACCCCGACATTAGTTTTTGATAGCTAATTGGTTTTTCCATTTCCAATTGGAGGTCTGATACTCCATTTCAATAAGAATCGTTGAGCGAAATCTTGGATTCTTTAATACAATTGATCTTGACTTCAAATTTTATTATTCATGTGATCACGTTTCACAATTTGTGAAGACAAATTAACATTTGGTCCCTATAATTGAGAGTCTCTGAGTGTATTGGCTACATGAAGGTTGTTTTATCCTTAAAAAAAAAAAAAAGAAAAGAAATGCAGTTAATATATAGAGCAAACATATGACCTTTTATTAACGATAGATTAAAAACAGTTGTGGTAAATCTAATTTTCAAAACTGGAAACCAATTAACAAAATGATTAGTAAAGCCGACGTTAATCTTCAAACTAAAATGATGATTTGGAGTCCAATGATTCAATTGACCTATCAACTTTTTATAATGATGATCGATGTTTGGGTTTTTTTTTTTTTTTTTTAATAGTTAAATGGTTTTTAAATTTTAGTATGCGTAAGATCTAATTTAGTTATCAATTATGTGGATACTTTATGAACCAAAAAATGAAAACACGAAGTAAAGTGACATTTTGCACTATGGTGATGCCAAAAGATAGATGGCACTACATGTCAACAATGCTAGTAGACAGAGAGAGAGAGATTTGATGCTTTCATCACCTCCATATACATATATATATATATATACAAGTGTGAAGTTTTGAAGCAAAGATATGACTATAGATTCAAGAGATTTGAGATAAGATTCCAGCCCATCCAAGTCTTCCTATCAGAGGGGTAAACAAAGTTAAGTTCAAACATCTCCTTGCTAACATGATGTTCCCCTGATTCACAAAACCCAACCAGTTTTGCAACAATTTCAGCACTGTGTTGTATGTGCTTCATGTTAAGAGGATCTGTCCATAACTTGTTCACTAGTTGCAGCCTTCTCTGTTTTCCCACTTGTGGCACTTCCCATTTCACATACAGCATTTCCCTTTCCTCTGCTGTGAGCTTAGAGCTCACCCTCTTTGCAAGATACTCCCTTTCTTGCTTCAGAGCCTTCACACTTGCATAAACAGAGCTTGCAGGTTCATCCCCTAAGAGTGCTGGACTTGCATTTCCAAGTTCTGCCAACTGTTGCTCCAGCCAAGTCAATCTTCTCCATTCAACTTCCATATAGATTTGATCAGATGGGTCCCCTTTAAATAGCAAGTAAAACTGTGTCCGGTGTATAAGCGAAACGTGGCACAGATGCCATAACACGATTATTTGCTTTCTTTGATCTTCAAACATAGTATTCCATGAAACTGGGGGGGTATGTTCAGCTGTATCCGTCACCACACCATTTTCATTCTCATTTTTCTCCAAATCCAATACCTATAAAAGCATAATTAATAAATATATCAATATCTATACATATA
This sequence comes from Sechiopsis laciniata, assembly GCA_037833695.1. Taxonomy (NCBI): domain Eukaryota; kingdom Viridiplantae; phylum Streptophyta; class Magnoliopsida; order Cucurbitales; family Cucurbitaceae; genus Sechiopsis; species Sechiopsis laciniata. The sequence continues at coordinate 10,916,397 of JBBMKA010000003.1, forward strand.
TAACATAAGAAGATGAGGAGTAAAACAGATAGCCCATTGAAGTTTAGAATAAACTCAATATTAGTGCTACAGCCGGTTTAATGAGGCTAAATGAACTAACGCCCTTCTTTACACAACTGAGCCAGTTTCAAAAAGCTGACCTTGAACTAGTTTCCATACTTACCCAAAATTTACTAGGTCATTTTTTAAGATTGCACTTGTTAAGTTTCATTGTCAAATGCCAGTGCATAGAGAAACAACAAAATTGCAAATTAGATTCTAAATTGTCAAAGCCATCCTGGAAATAGTTTGATATGGGAATGATCAGTTGTCTTCAGCTTTGGTTATCTTCTACTTCTTTGTCGATCTCAGATTGGCATGGTTCAGGTTATATTCCTTTAAATTTGGTTTGGTTTGTTGTTTGTTTTCCTTCTATTTCTAGTTGCCCTTGTGGAGCGTTTGTATGAACCATAGCCTCTTTTCATCTATACTAATGAAATTGTTTAAAAGATTTCTTTAAATCTTCTCTATTATTTCAAGTCTGTAAAACCATTTTTTTCAACTCTGGATGCTATTCCTTCCATGGATTCTTTTTTTTTTCTTTAACCTACCTTTTCAACTCACTCCCTCAGTGAACAAAATGTGTTCTCAACAAACCAAACCTAACATCCATGGATTCTTCTCGACTCCCTAAACCCTAAACCCTAATTTGCCAACAAAAACAGAGCTCTAGCGACATCTCGTATAACTTAGTAAACATGACGTTACTGATTCAAATCTCCAAATGTTGTTGAATCGATATATATATATATATATATCCTCTGAACAATTTCTTTTTTTCCCATTAGCTAACATGAATTTTTCAACTTAACTACTAAATGTGTTCTCAAGGAATGACAAAGTACATGATTTATGTAATGAGAAGAAAACAAATTCTGAGCAATTTATTTACCTGGCAAACAAGCAGTTGCTTCTGATACTGTAACTTGGCCACTCGTTCTTTTAACTCGATAACATAAGCTCTGATACTCCGTATATTTTCCTCTGCAGCAGTCTTGAACATTCTCTGGATTTTTTTCACATTAACCGAGTTAGATTGCTGTGACAAAGGAGTGCCATCCCTTGACGATACATTTTGGAAGTTTTCATCACACTTTAGAGTAGCTTTACGCATTCCTTGATGTTCATCCACAATCATTGTCACTCTATCAGGAACCCTATTCTCTGTTTCATACCTCATCACACTGCGGGAAGAGGAAATAGAGCAAGGGGATCGGATAATTTGATGCATGTTTGTAGCATTACTCAATGTAAAAGGAAGTACTTTCTTCCTTTTACATTGGTTCACCAACTCCGGTGTACCCTCATCGTTTGGATTTGGATAGGATGAAACCAACTTGTCGATAGATTTCTGAACATTCTCAAGTTTCTTTTCAAGAGATTCAATAACAGTTCCTTCAGAATTAAAACGAATTATCTCTTCCATCAGGTTTATCTTATCCCCAGCGATGTTTTCTTGAGGAATGGAGCTTAAAACATGCATGTCCTTGATTTCAGATAGCATCTTCGCAATGGTTTCAGAAGCTTCTTGACTCCCCAATTTATGGGAAGCAACCTCCCTATGCAACACTTCAAGGGCGCGATTTGCTTCCTCACCAAGCTGCCTCTGGCAATGTTCTAGCTTTCTAATTTCTTGCACAATAACGGATGGATCTGTAGATGTAACTGATCGCCTCAAAGCTCCTTGCCTGCCGATTATGCTTCTTAGCTTGGATCCTGGAGGACGTATAGTGGTAGTGGGAGTTCGATCATCATCTCCTTGAAAAGATAGACACCTCACTACATAAGAAGGCCCACATTCATCTATCTCCTACAACGGTCCACAAGTCTTAAGATTAAAAAATCAATAATCAAAGTGAATATCTTTTTATAATAAAAAACCTTAAATCCTAAATCAAAATGAACATTACAAACATCAAGATAACAAAGTACCTTTGGTTCCTCGTATACTTTTCTTTTTTGTTCAAGTTGATACCTTAGCTCCTTGATTTCTCTCTCCATCTGCAAATAAAAAAATCTCTTACGGTAGAAATTGTACGGACATAAAAAGAAAACAGGCCTTGAGACCCAACAAAAAGTACATGCAAGTTTAGGATTGGTTTTATTAAAATGGAGACTCTCAGAAACTGGATTTTCTATCAACATGATACAAACATTGCATCAAACAATCAATCTTATAATTGTTCTGTAGCCAGGCAAGTTTAGGATTGGTTTTATTAAAATGGAGACGCTCAGAAACTGAGCTCTCTATCAACATGATACACAACATTGCATCAAACAATCAATCTTATAATCTGTGGCTATCCAAGCACGACAGTCTGACAGGGAATGGGTATGGGTATGGGATACATGCAAGAAAATTAAAACATTTACTTAGTTGCATGTGAACAGATTCAGTGTGATACCTGCTGAATCTTTTTATCCTTTTCATGTAGTAAAGACTGTAAACATGGAGAAGACACCTCTGGACTTTTGAGTTCAGCTTCAAGTCTGACGACTTCACTTTGTAAACGTTTTACTAACCTATTTTCTGAAACAACCTAAAAAAAAGGATTGAAAAAAGTAGTAAGTTCCATACTAAGGGTAATCACGCTCGTCCCTAGGTCATGCACCGGGAGAACACTTTTATATTTTTACATACCATGTTCACTTGGGCATTGTTGGTGACTTCCTTTGCACTAGTTGCAAAGGAAAGTGTATTCCTTGTTTGCTCCACATGACTTAAAGCTGGGCTCATGGTACAAATAATTGCTGTTCGAGCATTTCCCCCTAGTGAAGATTGCAATATTCGTGTGAGTTTTGAATCTCTGTATGGTATGTGGCCACCTCTTCTCCCACCACTGCAAAATAGAGAAGATTTGAACTACTTTCTGTTGCATTGACACATGATAAAGACAAACTTGAAGATAGAAAACAAAGAAAAATAGTTTTTTTTTACTGCAATATACTTTCTTATTGTTCACCCCTCCCCAAAGTGAAGATTGCAATAATAGTCACGCACATTATTTAATCCCCATAGGAATTGTGGTCATCATTTCCTCACAAATACAAAAAATAATAATAAATAAAACAAATAAAGAGGGAGAAACCACAACTATCGTTAAATTATTATAAAAAAAATGTTTTACTTTTTATTTTCAGATACAATTGTAAACAGCAGATTTAAGGATAGAAATCCGGGAAAACTAATTGATTGTTTTTATTTACTGCTATACTGATTTACGGCCATTTGGTCCATATTTGTTTACAATAAAACATCTCCAAAGGGCTTTCTTCTCCATATAAAATCTCCAATGCCATTTGGCCCGCAGGGATGAATTTTTAGCCTTGACATCAATGAATTTTTAGCCACATTCCTAGAACGTTAACCCAATATATTGATCGAAAATCCTTTTGTAGGCTTACAAATTTGATGACTCCTGTTTGATGACTTCTAATATTTATAAGATGGGTGGGCTAATCCACTCATAACCATTTGATTTTGGCATGAAGCTTCATACTATTTAATATGGAACTTCTTACTATCTAATATGCCATCACAATCTATTAAATCCAAATGAATATTAAGTCTAGTAAAGTAAAATTGAGTTCCAATTTAAGAATGGTGAACCAAAAGAGTCACCATGTTGAGATCCCACATTTATTTTTTAGATAAAATCACAGGTTTGAGCATGCCAGCCCTTAGCAGTTGTAACAACCTTTCATTTCATTGTTAGCTCTACCGCCAACCTGACCCAAGTCCTCTGACTATCACAAGCGGTTGACCTGATTGCCACCAACCAATCCATTTTTTGTGATCTGCCCTATTTTTCGACCTTATAACCCACTGTTTCTGCTGTGTTTTTAATTTTTTTGTGGATTGGGTTTACTATCACTTTTACCTAGATGCTGCTTTTTAGCAAGAATGTCAGAAGATATTTCCATTAGTAGTTTCTAAAAATAGCATTCATAACCTAATATCCAGAGTACTGCGATTCAACTTAATTGAGACAACTAAATTAAACTCTATAACTAGCTTGAGCAACTTAGTTGAAAGAGGAATTAGGATAGAATAAACTGTCGAAACTTTTTCTTCAGCATATTCAAGGAGTGATAATTAGAATGCATTGAATTACCTTAGCTTTCTAATGACAGTTGTTAGTGTCAATAAACTACGGTTGATGTGGCTGCCTTCCTTCACTCTTGTACCATCTGCACTAGTTTGAGAAACACGTTCACTTCCAGCAAGGTCCACAAGGTTCTGAAAATTACAGTTCCCACTAACGTAAATAAATAGTCCACTATGTGATGAGAAAGTGAGGAAAGTATTAGCCAACATACCAAACTTGCTATGAATGATTTTACACAGTTTGTAACTTCACGGAGGCTACTTTCGATGGTCTGAAAAAAGAGGGAAAAGCTAAGCAAAATATAGAAGAATTGTTATGTACGTATGTATGGTACAAGACCATGATGAGTGAATAAATCTAAAAACCCTGAACAATACAGTCTGAGAAATATGCCCATATTCAACTATGTAACACCTCAAAACTCTCACACTTGACAAATCAAACACTTGAAACAGAGAGAGAGTTTTATCTTAGCTCTTTTTCTTCCTTGTGAACTAGTAGTAACTAGCAAAAGTTATATTATTTTTTTAACAAGATACGAAATTCTAGTTGATATAATGAAAAGAATATAGATAGAAAAATGTTCAAAGGAAACGAACACAAATAAGTAATGAGGGAAAATAAAAGCCTCCCAAATTATAAAGCAAGCACGAGGAGAAAATGATTCAACAATTTATAAGCAAGAACTACAATGAAGCTTCAAAGATGACTAAATCAAAACCCTGCACACCCAAACTCTAGATTTGACTTCAAATATTTACTGGTTCCTTTCAAGCTAGATTTCTGAAATTATGAATTTGACAGCATTAATTCATAATAGATTGGCACGAGATGAATAAACAAAACCAGCAATTAGCAACACAAGGAAATAAGAAGAATAGGCAATTCATCAACCCCAATACAATTCATTCGGTTAATCAGATTACTCTCATCATTAACATATGTGTAGCTTACCAGCCTGATAATTTGATGTGACCGTGAGCTTTTATCATTAAGAGCAGTTTCTCCAACTTGCCTTTGGGCTGTAGAGACAATATTGTCGACTAAATTATTAAAAGAGTAAAACAAAATACAATAATAATAATAAAAAAGCAGATTACCTTCACATATTCCAATTAATTGCCTAAGGTGTTGGCTGTCCTTGACGACTTCTTCAACCAGTTTTTCCACGGTGGTTCCTTTCTGTATTTTAAAAAAGAAAACGGTGTGTTGGTACTAACTAAATATGGCAGGATAAAGGTGAACAATAACAATAAGAATAGCAATACCTGAGGGTCATCCAAGAGACGAAGAGAACCAGATTTGGGATTCAAAAGGTCAAGAACAGTCTCGTTGTATATTTCGAGAGCTGAAAATTTGAGAAGAAAATTTCTGGCGGGTGTCTAGAAAACATGAAGAAATGAAATGAAATGAAATGCAATTTGCTTGAAAGTAGGGAAAAATGGGGTATTGAGAGTACGTTTTGGATGTGTTGAAAAATGTCATTGACAGCGTTTTCAGTAATTCCTCTGATGGTAAATGTCTTGCCACTGCTGGTCTGCCCATATGCGAAAACGGTAGCTGCAGGAAAAGAAAGACGAATTGATCATATAATAAGCTTATCTGAAATGAAATTGATGAGATTTACCATTGATTCCTTTAAGAGCAGATAAAGCGACATCCCTGGCACCCTCTTGGTAGACCCGGTGAGTTGAGTATGTAGGATCAAAAACCTTATCTGAAATGAAATAGATGAGATTTAATTGAATTCAATTGAATTGAATTATGAAGAATGAAAGAAGAAGTTGATACGTACCAAAGCCGTATGGATTTAGAGGAGGCCTTTGGTGATTAGGATTTTTGAAGACAACGGTGTGTTGATCAACGCAATCCCAAGCAATGAGATCGTACATTGCTTGTTCTTTCCGGTTGAGTGGTCTCATACGCACGGTGACAAGTATCTTCTCCTCCTCGCGATTTCGATTCGGAGTTGATGATGATGATGATGGTGAACAAGGGGTCCTCCTCTCAATTTTCCCCATACCTCCTCCTCCTCCTACTTCGTCGTTCGTTCTCTAATAACACAATTTCATCAACATCATCATATCATAGCATCAAAAAAGTAGGTCAAAATCGATCAGGAATGCCGGATCTTGGAAATTCTTGATTCAACCAAGAAACACACAACAATTGCCTACTACTATTACAAAACAAAATTAAAGCAAAAAAAAGAAGAACAGAAATGGAATGGAATACTTACAGTTACAGTCAGAAGAAGAGAGAATGGGAAGAGAAAAAAAAGAAGAACAAAAATGGAGCGAGCGGAAGGAAGGTGGAGACTAGTGGAGTGAGCGCACGCACTTATTATTACTATTATTATTATTATTAATGAAGGAAATGGGAGAATATATTTGCTTCAGTGGGCGCGAAAATAAAAATTTTTAAAATAAAAAAAAAAAAAAGTAACGGCTACCATCCTACTTCAAATTTTAGAAATTGTGGTTTTTCAAAAAAATTTAGAAATTGTGACAATTTTGAGAGGTCGAAAATGTGTTAAATTTCGTCGAACCAATGTCAATCAACCATTAATATACCTTGAATCGTTAATATATTTTGAATTTTTTTATTTTGTTAGCACAACAATTTTGTCATTTTGATAGTCAATATAAACATAATTCAACTGACATTGTAAAATGTATTAGAGATCTTGATATATGTGATTCAAGTCCCTTAGCTAAAGAACAAAAATTATCATTTTGATATCATAATATTTCTTATGGTACTAATTTATTACCATTTTGAATGTGAAATTAAATGAAATATGTTAAAAACAATGAAATAAATTTTGAGTCCATAAGTAATTTTCCATTTCATAACTTGGGAATTTGTGTTTTCAAGGTACATCAATATTTATGACTTCTTTCATGAACAAATGCATCAATATCCATCAACTTTTAAATTTTCAATTTGAGTGTCTCAATTTTCACATTCATTTTATTCAATTCTTTCCATGGTCCAATACTAGTGTAAATGGTAGCCGTTTTTTAAAAAAATAAGGAAAAAAATAAATAAACTTCTCTCTCTTCTCCGTAATGATAGTGATGACAATATGAAAGGGGTATTGCGAGCTACGTAAATGTACTCTTTTATGTATTATTGAAGGCTAAACATGTGAAAGCCTAGATTACATAGTATAGGAATGTCTTATACATGAAAATAAACAATGACTTATCTTCCTTTTCATGTTTCCAAAAACTCACCCCATGATAAAAATTTATCAGTTAATCACCAATAGAAGTCTATGAGAGACGTCTATGGATAAACTTGTATGATTCGAGAAAATCCTTACCAAAGTTCAAGTGCTCGCCTTGGTTGTGAGCAATTGATTGTTGTCATCATCTTGATCGGGCTGAATTCCGACGTTGCTCAACCTTCGGCGAGCAAAGCCCATCATCTGATAGCTCAAGGAATTAAGCAAAATAGGATTTTATTTGTTTGGAAGGTTATGACAATCCAAACATGAAAGCTCGTATAAGAATAACTACAACGAATGCTTGTTAAGACATTATATTAACTGCAGTTGCATTTGCAATATACAAACAGGAAGTGAATCGAAGCCCTGCGAGCAGCAATGCCTCTTTTTGGTCCACAATTTTGTAGCCTTTCATAGGGGTTCCTGTTTACCCTCCCTCCATACTTTTTCAGCCAAACAATGCAATCTCCAACAATACTTTTGCATCACAAATTTGTCGAAAGAAAAATTCTTCTACTCGAAAAATTCTTCTACTCTCGGATTGTCCTTTTAAAATTTGTCTTCTCCATGGGATTTCTGGGGAAGAAAATGCAAGCCACCAAAAGAGCAAATGCAAAACCAGCCACCCCACTCAATGGCTGGTGTGTGTCAACGCCCATAATCCAAACAGGGTGACGATGATGATACACGGGGATGGAGGGGGTGTTATAGCTCAGGAATCCGCCCTTCTGAAAAATAAAACTAGATGCCGTTATACCTGCACGTAAACCGATAGGAATTGACAGGCAGCCTTCCCTCCTTTGACGAGCACCCGCCAAACCCAAGGATAACACCCATATAACTGGTATTGCTTGCAGGGACCTGAAACCCAACATCTAATCTCAGTTAGTCTGCATTGACAAAGCACAGGCTCATCCAAACTAAACCGGGATTGATAGCACAGCAGTTCAACAAAAATAGAACCTTCCAACTCCAATTGTCTGTAACTCGAGTTAAGGCACTCCTCAAATTCTATGAAAATAGAATAAAATGGTTTCTTGAATTTTCATTTTGAAAATGTAGGAAAAAGAAAGAAAATGTAATATAATGAACGAATGGTAATCTTGGTTGATATAATTAAATCTACTCCAACCCATCAACTTAAGTTTATTGGGTTGATGGGTGGCTATTGAAGTCCAAAGTTTGAGTCCCTTTTAAATCGTTTTCTCACCAATTTAAATTGAATTCCATTTGTAGGGCATTTTTTAAATTTCAAATCTCACAAGTGAAGGGAATATTAGTTGATATAATTAAATTTACCCCAACCCGTCACTCGTCAGCTTAAGCTTTTATGTTGATTTGTGGTTTAACATAATTCAAAGTCTTTTTTTTAAGACCATTGAATTAATTAGCCAAAGAATTTCCTGAAAGAAGTCATATCGCTAGATCTTTATTTACAGGAAACAAACCTTTTCATTGATAATATAAAAAAAGAGACAAAAATCCTGTAAGAGAGCAAAAAAAAAAAAAAAAAAAATCAACCAACCAAGGAAAAAACAATCAAACACAAAATATTTTACCTCTGTGATATTGCAAAAGCGAGCCCTGAAATGATTATCCCTGGGTAGTATCCGAGATCCAAAGCAATTTCTTCAGTTAACCATGATCTAAAGAGCAATTCTTCCACTGCTGTAACAATTATTGATGATATAACTCCAATACTAACCAGCAACAGACTTCCCCCAAACACCTTCAACCATGAAACCAAGTTTACAAAAGTTGGAATAGGCCAGGAAAAAGTTATGTAACCAAGATATCCATTTAAACATTGTATTCCCAAAAGAGCCGCTACTCCTCCAAAGAAGGCCATCACAAAATCATAAATCTGCAGGCAAGGACCTGAATATTATTCGTGGTGACTGAAAACTAAAGTTGTTTTTTAGAGAAAACTATTTTTCTAATTTCATTAATAGACCCCATCACAAATAGATAATTCAACAGAAATAAGAACAAGTGGTTGAGCTTGTGTGTTCCAGTGGCATAGTTGATCTAAGATCAACTTCTGGGACATGAGTAATTACAGTCTCTTTTCTCTTATATCTTAGTGGTAGAGCCATTTCTTTTGTAATCATTTCACAACATCATGAAATATTTTGTTCCCTACGATAAGAAAAAAATATATAAATAGGAAATAGCATTGACTAATAACTGAAAGATAATATAATCCAAATAAAGGGAAAAAAAGCATTCAAATCAGCAACATGGTTGATATCTCCTCTCCAACAAGACAGACGTTAGCAAAGTAAGTTCTTATCAGCATGTTTATTAAGTGCCACAGGCTGAAAATGGTACCTTAGACCAAGATGTCAAATCGAGCCCATATTCTTTTGCTGGATTTTCATACCCACGTATTCTTTTGCCCCACATCATAACAAGAATCGTGAGAGCGATGTAAAGACCAAAACCACAAGCAAGATTAACAAGTTTTGAGGGAGTATGAGAAGTCCAGCTATCTACTAGTTTTGGAAGCAGTGGAAGAGTAATTGGTGACCATAAAACAAGTACCAAACCGACAGACCCAAGAATCCTACAAAACAGTTGTGATAAAAACTAATCAAAACAATTAGATCATATGAACACTTGTTCATCTGGTAAACAAGTATGATAAGATGAAGAATTCTCAATCTATAAGTTTAAGTTTTGAGAGAAAATATAGTATATTTCTAATCAAATATGTCCACTTTAGGTCCTCTAGGAGAAAGACTTGCTACAAATATGAAAATATTATAAATATGAAAATGTGATGATACAATACAGACCCAATATTATATAATTATCAAAATATTCCTAATTGGAAGAAATTCCAACATTCCCTCCCAAGCTTGTGAGTGAATACAATCAAGACCAAGTAATTTACAATTAACAAAATATTTCTAAATAGAAGAAACTCCAACACTCACTCAAACTGGTGTATTCTATTAGTTGATATAATTAAATTTAGACCAATCTACCGGTTTAATCTTTTGGGTTAATTGAAAATTTTAACATGATGATGTTAGGCCTCCAATCATCTAAACATGATAGGAAGAAGAAGAGGAGACAATTGAAAGATTGATGAGGCCAATTTAGTTTCTTTTTTTTTTTTTTACAAGAAACAAACATTTCATTAAGAGTTTGAAAAGAGTATAGCTCATGGAAAAAAACTCAAATGAGCGAAACAGAACAAAAGACATAACTGATAGAGCTTTATAAAAACAACCCAAAACAAAAGAGATCTTGAAAAGCATAAAGAAGCCTTTTATATAAGTGAAACAAATCTTGCCGACCGAGAAAGAACAAAATGTTGTCCATTGGAGATGATGAAGTAAGAATCCAAAATTTAACTAGAAATTAACTTGAAGTATCAATAGAGTATGTTTTGGAATCTCATGCAAAACTTAGGGGAAATATTAAACGCGGTAGAAGACGATGAAAATCATCAAATTATGATCCATAGCCCAGATGCCACTTAAAGTTGGGGCACAGTGTATGTGGGCTTGGAGCAACTAATGCGAACGGCCTAGTTAGTGAAAGACAAGAATCTCATGTGGGCCACCGTAAGTGAACCCGGGAGTATCACTAAAAGAGGAACCTTGAAGTTTCAAGGAACTAGCCCGAATCATTACTTTGGCAGGTAAATCCAAATATACTCATAAAAAACTTAGTCCAACTTCAACAATTTTTCATGTTGAGAAATTTTTCAATAGTGTCACTAATTGAAGCTTAACAGTGGCATTGATTGAAGCCAATAAGTGGTAAAATAATGAAACAGATCAATCATCAATGAGTGTCACTTGTTTGAAGTAGATTGTTTGATAAAATTGTAGGAAAAATAATCATTATAAAATAATGAATCATTTCAACAATCAATCAGTGACGTGTCACTGATCGAATTCAATCAATAATATCGATCGATTTATTAATTTGTTTCAATCAGTGTCACAGGTGACACTGATTGCAAATATTACAAATATGAATTAGTTCAATCAATTACATATTGATTGATTTTAATCAGTGTCATTGATTGACTTCTATCGGTAACACTGATTATAAAGATGATAAATATGAGATTAGTTCAATCGAGTCTACATCAATTGGCTTCAATTAGTGATACTGATTGCAAAGACAAGATTAGTTCAATCGATCACGCACCTATTGACTTCAATCACTATCATCCATTGGCTTCAATCATTGTCACCGATTGGCTTCAATCATTGCGACCGATTGGCTTCAATCAAGTTACAAATTAGCTTCAATCGGTGACAATGATTGCAAATATGACAAATATAAGATTAGTTCAATAGATTGCGCATCGATGGGCTTCATTCAACATCACTGATTGAAATCAGTGTCACTAATTGAAGTCATTAAACCGGGACGTTTTTGTAATTTAACCATGGCCACCATTTTTTAGCCATTATTGTTTTCTTTTTCTTTTTTTTAAAGAAATTTTGACATTTATAGAATTATTTTAGTTTTTTTATTTCATTATTATTCTGGAAAAATACCCTGCAATTTTCATAGATTAACAGATGTTAAATTTTAAGCAAAAAAATAGGTTTCTTTAAACAGAAAACACCCATTTACATGTAAGAAAAATTTACAATACAAAAAAGTTCCATCTACAAAGATTAATACACTAAATAGAAAGATATTATCATAAAAATAAAAAAATCATCAACACAAAAGAACAAAACAGTCATTGGCTAGCTATCATAACAACATTCAATGCTCTAGAGAAATTTAGGAGTTTCGCAATTAAAATTACCTTTGAAACAAAGGCCGTTCGGCTATTCTAAGAATCGAGATAAGTTTTTCAGTCACACTCATTGCAGTTCGTATACCACCCCAAAGTAAAGCCATTCTGCCTACTAGCTTCAATATGCCACCCTTCTCTCCCAATTCAGCTAACATTGCTACTAGCCTGTTTGAAAAGGGGGAAAAATACTTAGGAAAAGAGATATAAGTACAAAAGGTTGTGTACAACATGAATGCCGAACCTTTCTTCATCCACTTCACCATCCTCTTTCTTTGGCACCACCGGACTAGCAACTGACATTGCCTTCTCAGCAAGAGAAGTTACAATGCTATGATTCTTTTCAGCTATTGTCTGCTCGTCAGGTCTTTCTAGCTCTTTTTGAAGACTATCTTTTTTCTTCGACTTAAATGAAGTTTCAGTAGTTTCATCAGCTTCACATAAATTCTGCGTGTTTAGTCCAGAAACACATATAAAGCACAAATATAAACAAAACTGCTCAGAATGTCAATTAGTTCATTAAATCATAACTTCAAAAGTCCCTTAGTTAAAGCATCAACAATTTGCTATGTGGTAGGGAGATAGAGAATGCATGTCACTCCAATGTCAATCTTCTCCTTTATGAATTGTTTATCAACTTCAATACGTCTTGTCCTATCATGGTAACTGAGTTATAGGCTATGGAAATAGCATTCTTATTGTCACAATGAACACACATAGGCGTTATGTGTATGAGTTTCAATTCTTATCATAGTCATTTTCTCTAAATACCTTCATAAATGCCGTGGGCTAATGCAATGAATTCAACTTTATATCAAGTTACTGCACTTTGTCTTGAATTCGTCATGTAACATATTTCCTCCAACAAAAAAGAAAAAAGCAAAAGTGTGCAATTTGTGGTGCTACCTGTCTAGTAATATAAACTTTATAACGTGAGTGGCCATGTTTCTTAAAAAGTATGCCCATCTCCAGAGTTCCTTTTTGTTGATTTATTCGATTCTATATACTTAACTTATGTACACTTTTCATAGTGTACATTTTTACTTATTGTAAATCCTTTCCTTATTTAGGTTAGGGTTTCGCTCACTATTTAAAAGAACCAATTGTAACATTGTTTATCATAAAATTACAAAATAGACTTCATATTTATATTCTCCCAATTAACATGGTATCATAGCAATATATCATGCATTCAAACCCCTACGAAGCTATTTCACCCCAATTAATATTGCTTTCACTTGAGGCATTGTGAATTTCCAATTCCACAAATGTGGGGAGTTAGTCGATATATGTGTGAATCATGTTACATCATCAATCAACCTAAATCATGCTAAATCACCAATCAACCTAAAAATTTAACCTAATAGGTTGAGGTAAATGTAATAATATCAACCAACACTCTCCTACACTAGTAGGATGGAAATTTGAAAAATCAATATTAATTAGAGGTGAAATGGCTTGGCAAGAGTTTGAACCCATGACCTCCCTCGTATCATGTTAAATCACTAATCAATGGTTGAGGTAAATTTCACCCTAACCTATCTTCTTCTTTTGTTACAAAGAAAGAAGCTTTTCATTAAGAATATGAAAAAAGACCAATCTCATAATTACAAACCCAAGGCGGGTGGAGAAAAGATTGCAAAGGCAGAAATAAGAGACAATGATATAAGAAGATAACAAAATATCTAAACAAATAACATAGCTTAAGAAAAGGCTTCCAAGTTGATGGCAATGTCTTGAATAGAATAATCTTCAAAAAGCTTGGATAAAGAACACCATGAAGAAAGCTTTGTAAAATCAAATCTGGGTGATCTTCGAATACTAATGCCTTGAAAAATCCTTTGATTTGTTTCCCACCAGATTTCATGTAATAGAGCTTTAACCGAATTGCAAATGAAACAGTGGAATATTAAAGAGCAAAGAAGAAAAGAAAGCTTTTGATTGTGTTCATGGGAGTTTTCTTGAATAAGAGGAAGATTTTCAGCATCGAGAGATTTGAGTAGGCTTGCAAATTAACAAGCAAAATAGTTACATTGGGCTTGCAGATGAATTTTCTTCAACCCCGTAAACAGATTCCTCTTTAACTTTAAAAAATAATGATCAAAGCACGTTGCACGCTTCTAACCATCTACCATATGCATACACAGCTCAGGCGCGCCCCATTTACACCACTATCTACACCAACGTTATAATATTTAATATATATTAATGGTCGGCTCAATTTTTTTGGTCAATATTTTTCCGAAACCGTAAGCCCGGTTATGTTCGATTTCATATATTTTACAACCGTCCCGCCAGCCCGAACTGATTTCAGACTGAACGGACAATAATTTTCTGTCGATTTAAGCGGTTTTGTCGATTTGTCCTTGCACCCCCACTTTGTAGATTAATAACTTTTATTCACTTTTGTATCTTTTCCCGCATTAAGGAAAAGTATTATTTTCATATGTGTGTTAGTTGATATAATTAAATTTACCTCAATCCACCAGCTTGATTGGTTATGTAGCATAATTCAACATGGTATTAAAGAGGAGGTCCTAAGTTCAAGTCCCTGCCGAGTCGGTTTCTTCCGCAATTAAAATTGAAATCTATTTGTAGGACATTTCTCGAATTTTCAAACCCACAAGTGAGGGGAAGTGTTAGTTGATATAATTAAATTTTCTCCAATCCACTAGCTTAAGCTTTTGGGTTTGATTGGTGATTTAACATAATTCAACAAATATATATATATATATATATATACCCACACATACATACATATCGATTCAGAGGTTTATTCACATTAAATTGTAAAAATCAAATGCGAAAAACAAAAATTTCCAAGAAAACCATACTGATACGATCCGGCCCAATGACTATTAGTATTATTAGTATTAGTATTTATTATTATTGCTATTTTAACTGTATTGGGCTTGGGCCTATTATTAGA
>JBBMKA010000003.1:10942478-10965029 GCA_037833695.1 Sechiopsis laciniata
TTTATAGCCTAAGAAAATTAAACCTAAAAAGGAAAATTACCATAAGAAAATTAAACCTAAAAAAAGGAAACTAACATAATTACTATAATGACCATTTTGCAAAATATTACCCTAAATATTAAAAACAAGATTTTAAAACATAAAATTGCATAAAAACTCCTAAAATCCCAAAATTGAAAGTTTTGTAACCATCCACAAGTAAATGTTGGATCACGTTCTGATCCATATCAGATCTGCTTGACTTTGAGAGAATCCATAACTCTCGACTACTTTCTCAAATCATTCAAACCACGCCCTTGGAGATTGTTTAAGAACATATAAAGCATTTTTTAGTTTGCAAACTTTGATCACTCCAAGTTTTACTTCGAATCTAGGTGGCAGGTCTATAAATACTTCTTCTTGAAGATCACCATTAAGAAATGCACTTTTCACATCTAGTTGATATAGTGGCCATTCAGAGTTAACGATAACAAACAGAAGTACTCGAATGAAATTGATTTTTGCAATAGGGACAAATGTCTTTTTGGAGCAATACCGTAGGTTTGAGTAAAGCCTTTTGCAACAAATCTAGCTTTATATCGTTGAATACTACCGTCTGCATTACATTTTCTACTAAATACCCATTTACATCCAACTGTTTTCTTGTCCTTTGGTCTTTCTACCATTTCCCTTATAGAGTTCTGTTTTAGTGCATTCATCTCCTCCATGACTTCTAAATTCCAATTTAAATCATTCTGGGCTTCCTACATGTTCCTTGGAATAAAAAAGGTTATCTATACTAGAGGTGAATGCTTTATGGTTATCAGATAATTGACAATTATGTATTTTGTGCAATTACGACATCCTTTCCTTAGAGCTATAGGAATATCAAGATCAAGATTAGTAAAAGAAGAGGAAGATGGATTACCTGACTGTTCAATATCATTTTTCGGGGAATTAGATTGATGTTGTTGCAAGTCCACTGTTTGATCAATATTATTTTGAATAGATGCCTCCCTAGTATAAAATTGAAGCTCAAGAACATGATCAGAAAGGTCAATTTGTAGTATTTCTCCCTCTGAAGTAGAACACACTACACTTGACATAGAAGGACCGAGACTCAAATTGTTAGAAAAACAACTTGAATAGGGGAAGGTTGTTTACATAAATTTTCTTCAATGATAAAATTCTCCCCTTGAAGCGAATTTTGGTTAAAAAATGATTCATGCTCAACAAAAGTGACATCCATACTTTCAAAATATTTTTTTTGAAAAGGGGCATACCAACGATATCCTTATTTATCTGTCGATAACAAAAAAAAATGCATTTAGTTACACAAGGTTCAAGTTTTGATCGAGCAAATTGAGGAAGGTGAACATAGGAAATACACCCAAAAACTCTAATTGGTAAATCCAAGTATAGTCTAACATTTGGAAAAAAAAGTTGTAAGAATTCGACCCAAATCAGGGTTTAAACCTAAGTCCTTAACTCTAAATGCATGAAAATAGCATTCGACACTCAGGACATGTATAATTAAATCAAAAAATAGTCTTTGGAAACCAGTGAAATGACAAGTTTATAAAACCGTAAGTTCAATAAAAACAAGCATTGGGTACCCAAGAGTCAAAACATAAAAACTCGATAAAACATGTACAACTTATCATGCCCCTAAAATAGTTCATGCAAAAGGAATAAACTGTAAGACTCTATACAGAATAATGCACCAGGTCCCATGTCAATCTCCAACTCCGTCGATCATCCATCTCGGTACAGTCTAGTAGTACATGTGGGGATTCCATAGTGGAAAGGGTGAGTTTTTGCAAACTCAATAAGGCTCCCCTAGCTCGAGGCCATACATGCACAAAAATACAAACATCAGCAAACAAGTATGATTAACAACATCACCGAAGGGTATACAAAATCCAAGCTCCTAGGTGCTAGGTCAAGAAACCTCGTCCTTAACGAGCACCTTGCAGGGCAGTCTAAAGGTCATTAACCCAAGACCAAAAGCCCACAAGATGACTTTCAAATAGAGCCAGTATTTATGATAATTTATAGTCATTGTTTGGTATTATTATAGAAAAAGCTAATGTAAAAAAAGTGAAAATAAAGAGTAAAAGGTGAAAAGGCTAATGCGTATGCATTAGAGGAATAATTGGAGAAATATGCATTATAGTGCTAAAACGCTGAAATTATACTTTAAATGCGTATTTTGGGAATAGATTATGCTAATCAGAAGTTTTATAGGAACTTCGATGCAGAGTGAGAGATGAATCAAGCAATGCGAAATGGCAAGGATCAATGCGAAGAAGAGAACTCGATCAGATCATGTAGTCAGCAAAGAACCATGTGGAGCTAAATCATGCAACAGTAGCAGTTTGAAAAAGACGCCAAGTCACACACAAGTAAATAAGGAAAGAATCAAGTGAAGAAGCAAGTGTTGACTAACCAGACGATTATGAGACAAATTGCGGAATTGGCGAGATTTATACCTTAAATCACATGACATGATTGGCAACTATCAATCAGTATAATTCTACTTCGTTAATTTGGTTACCGGACCAAACTAAGAAGATTCAAAAAGACCTAGAAGGAGACTTTAAGAAGGAACCGTTACAACCATTTGAAGGGAGGTGGAATGAGAGAGTTCACTACCATTTGTTTTACTTTGTTTTATACACTCATTGTTACATATAAGTAATACTGTTTTTTGCAATGTCATTTTCCATGTTATCTGTGTTTCTTTTCTACGCTATGAACTAATTTCTTAAAGGCTATGTTCTGAAAAAATGGAATAGCTTACGCATGTGTTAGATAGATCTAGGGAGGAAATACTCAGAGCATGTTAACTAAGTTTTTAACTTAATAGTAAGTGTCGACCGACCATCCACACGCTCTAATAGGTTGTAAATCGGAAGAGGAAATAACCTAAGGCTAGTTTGCATGTTCATTAGGTTAGTATTAAGTCTTTTGTACTTTAAATCGGAGTTTAGGAATAAACACGTAACTACTGCATACGTTCCCCCATTATCATTACATTGAGTTGCAACAAAAGTTGGACTCAATGCGAGCGAATGTGGAAGCAAACGTTTGCTAGGCGAAGTATGATAGTCTTCCTTACTGCATAGTTCTTTCTAATACTGTGAACGCATTCCATGAGTACCCTAGTCGCGCCTTACTTCTGAAATAGTTATTCACATCATATTTTATTTCCTTTACTTTATGCAAGCAAACCAATCACAACTAAACCCATTCGTTACTTTTCGTTCTAATTTCTAAACATCACCCTTGGTAAATCATAGTCCCTGTGGAGATTGATAATTTACTTATTATTTGCTGCAGGCCGTGTATACTTGCGCGGGTGTGAACTAAATAGCACATGAAGCAACCTAGTGTTTCGCACATCCCAGTTCAAGTTTTCAGTGCCATTCCTGGGGACTTTGTCAATTTATTAAGTGTTTTTTATTGTTTAGAAACATTTTATAAAAAATATAAAAGAAAAAAATCACTTGTTTCAAACATTTTTTACGTGATCTGTGCATGAGCACAACTCTCTCAATTGATCCCAAAACTGAGCGAACTCTTCGTTGGAGAAGGCAAGAGTAGAGAAGGAGGGAATAAAAGAGGATGGACCCAAATGCGCAACATCACCCTAGACTGATTGACCCACCAGTTAATGTAGGTGTAGAAGCTGTAGCGAGAGTAGGAACCTTAGTTCCGGTTATGGATGAAAGAGACAAAGTGATGAGGACTCAAGCGGGGACTACTGCATGATGTGGCGTATCTAGGTATGGTTAGACCAAACGGTACAAGTAAGCGTCTCATTCTTGCTAATAACATGTATAATATACTTAGAGTTAGCGATGCTTTTTGTGGTTTACCTTCAGAAGATCCGCATCAACATTTGTGAATCTCGATATTTCTCTAGAAGACACTCAAATTTTTCTGTCCCTTATTCAATAAAAAATAAGGCCAGATACTGGTAAACAAGCTTCCGCATGAGTACACTTGGGAACAAGTTGCTGAAAGTTTTTTGGAAAAATATTACCCTACTTCACAGACATGAAATTACTAGCTTTAGGCAAAAAGAAGATGAAATCATCAGAGGTGCATGAGAATAGTACAAAGAGCTTATAGCGAAGTGTCCGTTCCATGGTCTGTCATACACCTTCCAAATGGAAAATGTTTACAGCGAGTTGTCTGATCAGGACAAGGCGATCCTCAATGCAGCTGCGGGAGGAAGTCTTATAGAGAAAACCTATAACGAAGGTCACAAGAATACTGGACCCAAATTAAGTCAAGGAAGAATTCAAGGACAAACAGCCGGTAAATTAGATCTAAGTGCCATGGCCACGTTATAAGCACAGCTTGCTACGCTCATTAACTCGATGAAAAATATCCAAATGACTATACCCCAGAAGGTTTAGAATGGTCGGCCATTGATCATACAACCCCTGACTTCTATGCACTCTGTGGGTGACCATGCGTATGAATGTTGTTAAAAAATCTAGCTTCAGTGATGTATATCGAAAATTAAAATTTGCGACCTCAGAATAATCCTTTCTCGAATACGTATAACGCTGGTTGGAAAAACCACCCAAATTTCTCTTGGAGAGGACAAAACAACAATGCTAACCTAGCTAGGCAGCAAAGATTAAATCAACCTTCGGGATTCAGGAGCAACCAACATCAAGGTTATACTCAAACATATGATTCAATGCTGAAGGATTACATGGCCAAAAATGATGCAGCAATGTTGGAACAACGGACCTTGCTGAATGCTCAACAAATAACGCTTAAAACTTTGGAATTACAAATAGGCCAGATCGCATCAGATCTGAATATTAGAAAGTAAGGACAACTTCCATCAGACACAAAAAGTTCTAGGCAGAAAGGAAAATAGCAAGTCAATGTGATTGAGTTAAAAAGTGGAAAACCTCTAATAGAGAGTGAGAAGGTGAAGAAGTATCAAGAAACTTTAGAATACAAGGATGTTGAAAGAGGAAGGCAACCAGAGGACATTGAAGATGCAAAGAAAAAAAATAGAAGAGCCTGAGATGAGACGTAAGGCGAGGCTTGTGGACAAACCACTTCCAATTTATCAACCACCACCGCCCCCATACCCTCAAACGATCATGAAAAAGAGAAACAAAATGCATTTCAAAAAGTTCACGGATATATTTAAGCAAATCCAGATTAACATTCCTTTAGTAGATGCGTTGCGACAGATGCCAAACTACATGAAATTCCTAAAGGATGCTCTCAGCAAAAAGAGTAAGTTCGAAGAATTCAAAGTGGTCACACTGAATGAGGAATGCAGTGCGATTGTTCAAAATAAAATTCCAACGAATGAAGTTGATCCTGGACAATTCACCATTCTTGTTAAAATTGGCAACAACCATATTGTGCGCGCACTCTATAATTAAAAAGCCAGCATCAATCTTATGCCACTTTCAATTTACGAAAAATTTGGGATAGGCGAAGCCAGACCTACGACTCTCACGATTCAACTTGCTGATACAACAATTACTTGTCCTATAGGAAAAATCAAGGATATTTTAGTCTAAGTAGATAAGTTCATCTTTCCACCGGACTTCATCATTCTGGATTATGAAGCAAACAAGGAAATGCCAATCATCTTAGGAAGACCCTTTCTAAAGACTAGGCAAACTTTGGTTGATGTGTATGAAGGAACGATCACGATATGGATCAACGATCAGTATATTCAATTCAACATTTTTTATTCAATGAAGCAAGCTGATGTAGAGGAAAATATCAATGTTAGCAAAATAGAAGTGTTGATTGATGAAGCAATCGAAGACGTGTAGAAAAATAGAAATGCTGAATATCAGCAGTGAAGATGAAGAAGAGGACGTTCCAAAATTTATGATCAAGGATCCTACGATGGAAGAAATTTGTCATTATGAAACACTCGATGTCACAGAAAGGACTAGTTCTCCACAACGCCCTTCGATTGAAGAACCACCAACCCTTGAGCTAAACCTCTTTCTGAGCATCTGAAGTATGCATACCTAGGTGAAAAGGAAACGATTCCAAGCCATGAGCAACTACTTCTGGAATTACTTAAACAACATACAAAGGCAATTGGTTGGACGTAAGCAGACATAGAAGGCATCAGTTCCACATTTTGCATGGCACAATATCATCATCGTGGAAGATGCCGAAAAATTAGTTGAACATCAAAGACGTCTAAAACCTTGCAATGAAGGAGGTGGTAAAGAAGGAAGTCAAATAGTAATGGGTTAGTCCTATTCAATACGTGTCGAAGAAAGGAGGCGCCACAGTCATCCGAAATAAGAAAAATGAGCTAATACCAACAAGAATAGGATGACGAGTGTGCATGGACTACCGCAAGTTAAATAAAATATCCAAGAAGGACCATTTTCCTCTACCTTACATAGACCAAATGTTGGATCACATAGTAGGAAAGGAGTATTATTGCTTTCGGGATGGATATTCGGGCTACAATCAGATTACAATCGATCCAAAGGATCAAGAGAAAATCACTTTCACTTGTCCCTACGGAATATTCGCGTTAAGAAGAATGCATTTTGGGCTCTGCAATGCCCCAGCAACATTTCAAAGATGTATGATGTCTACATTCTCTGACATGATAGAAAACATCATTGAAGTTTTCATGGTCGACTTCTTAGTGTTTGGAGACAATTTTTCCAACTGCCTAAAAAATTTGAAGAATGTGTTAAGACGCTGTGAAGAAACGCATCTCATACTTAATTGGGAAAAGTATCATTTTATGGTACACAAAGGAATTGTCCTTGGACACAATTTCAAAGGCTGAAATGGAGGTTGATCAAGCGAAGATCGAAGATATCGAAAAGATGAAGCCTCCAAAAAATGTCAAGGGAGTGCATAGTTTTCTAGGCCACATGGGTTTCTACTAGCGTTTTATTAAAGACTTTTCAAAAATCTCGAAACCCATGTACGAGCTTCTAGAAGCTGACCACCCCTTTAAATTCGACCAAAGATGTACCCAAGCTTTTGAAAAAATGAAATTAGCGCTGACCAATGCTCCCATAATGATATCACCAAACTGGACGAAACCTTTTAAACTAATGTGTGATGCTAGCGATTACACAATCGGAGCAATCTTAGGTCAGAAGAGCGAAAAACTTATCTATCCCATCTACAACGCTAGTCGAACTCTGAATGATGCGTAACTCAACTACACTACTAATGAGAAGGAGATATTGGCCGCGATCTACGTTTTGGAAAAATTTTGTTCTTACTTAGTGGGATCAAAAGTGATCGTCATTATTCAAAAGTGTTCTTACTTACCGACCATGCAACAATTAAGTATCTTATGAGTAAAGCGAACGATAAACCGCGGTTGATCATATGGATTTTACTTCTTTAGGAATTCGACATTGAGAAAAAAGATAAAAAGGGTTGCAAAAATGTTGTCGTAGTTCATCTATCTCAGCTGGAGAATAAACGAACTGACGCGAAAATGATCCATATATCCGAAGGCTTCCCGGATGAGCAATTATTCATGGTAGCTATTGTCGAAAAGCATGATAGTTTACCGATATTGCAAACTATTTAGCAAGCCACGTCATCCCAACAGACTTATAAAGACAACAGGCTAAATGATTCTTTCATGAAGCGCAATTTTATTTTTGGGATGAACCATTTCTGTACAGATAATGTATGAATGGGATGATTCGACGATGCATTGAAGAAAATGAGATGAATTCAATACTTAAAGCTTGTCACGCATTGCCGTACGGCAGACAGTTTAGAGGAATGCGCACAGCGGTGAAAATCTTTCAGTCAGGCTACTTTTGGCCTAGCATATTTAAGGATGTGCATCATTATGCGAAAACGTTCGATAAATGTCAAAGGAAAGGAAATATAGGAAAAAGAGATGAAATACCTTTAAATTCGATTCTAGAAGTCGAATTATTCAACATCTAGGGAATCGACTTCATGAGACCATTTCCTCATTCACACGGGAACTCATACGTTTTCGTTACGGTTGATTATGTTTCCAAATGGATAGAAGCAATTGCCACACCTTTCAATGATGTTAAATTGGTCATCAGATTTCTTCAAAAATATATTTTAACTAGGTTTGGTACACTGCGAGCACTGATTAGTGATGAGAGAACACACTCCATAAACAAAGCAATGGCCCATGTGCTACAAAAGTATAACATCAAGCATCACATCACCCTATCATCTGCAGACTAATGGCCAAGCAGAAATCTCCAATCACGAAATCAAAAGTATTCTTGAAAAAGTTGTTGGACCTAATGAAAAGACTGGTCTCTACGACTAGAAAATTCGCTTTGAGCTTATTCTACTGCATTCAAGACTCTACTGAATATGTCACAATACAGGATTGTGTATGGAAAGTTGTGTCATTTACCAGTAGAATTGGAGCATAAAGCTTTCAGGGTGCTGAAAAATTTAAACTTTGATCTTCAGAAAGCCGGTTCTACCAGAATGATGCAGCTGCTCGACCTGAAGGAGCACAGACACTTCACATATGCGAATGCGAAGTTATACTAAGAAAAGACAAAAAAATAGCATGACCGCAAATTGATCCAGAAAACTTTTGAGGTAGATCAGCAGGTACTTTTATTGTAACTCACGACTTTATTTGGGAAGCTCAGATCCAAGTGGTCTGGACCATTCCTCATTACGCAAGTTAAATCAGGTGGAGCAATCTGGATAAAGAATGAAGCAAATGGGCATGAGTTAGCGGTTAATGGACAAGGATTGAAGCATTATTGGAATATGGATATTCACGGCACAATATCTTCATTATCTTTAACTGAAGAATGAGTGCGCGAGCATGCGTTTGGAGCCAATGCGTATCGGTACATTTATTTTGTGCTCCAAGCATGCTAAGTTATAATTTTTTCTATCTGCTTATTTAAGAAGTATGTTTAGCAGTTAAATGTTTTTATTTATTTTAGTATTTTTAATTTAGTTATTTCGGTTAAGTTGTTGGTTTCTACTTATGGTTACTTGAGAAGGTCGAAATCAAATAAGGTACAATGTAGGAAAATAGAATATAATCATATCAATGCATTTATTACGGTCGGATACCGAGCAGCCAGATTCAAGATTTGCTAATCCAACGGTTAGCAATACATTCAAAGCCGCCTGAATCAAAACGTTAACTGATGCAAATGAAAGACTGACTACTTCGGGTATCCGGTCTCCTAGCTTCGCTATTTAAACAACCGTACACCATAATTTCTACCTTCATCCGATATAACCATCAAACCCTTTAACCTCTCATCTCCCATGCTAAAACCGAATTACTCACCATGGTACGAAGACTCGCAACAAACTATCGAAGATGGTGGAACATACAGAGAGAAGGGTAAGGTGAGGTTGACTTCACTCAAGACCCTGAGCCAGTCAACAACGCACGAGCCATCTAGGAAGGTGACCAGTCATGAGCCAGTACTCCTAATCGCAGGTGAACCATTGTTCACAAGTAAGGATAGAGGAGCGTACACAAGAAGAAGAATCTTTAGAGGCTCCTAGAGAAGAAAGAGTGGTCACATCTGCACCACGACGATCCTCGTCGTTGGTACTGACTGACATCCCTGAAACTTCAAGGTACTTCGAAAGTTTAATACCTTCAATGGACGAGCGGGACAGGGCAAAATTTGATCGAAAGATAAAAGAGTTTGCACGAGCAAGGGAATGCGAGCGCAGATCAAATGCAAATGCAGGCACCTCTAGACCTGTTGAGTTGGCTGTTTTTCTTGTGGAGTAAGAAAGGCCACATCTGGAAGGAAAAATACTGATGGTGGAAGAGCATCCAGGTGGATGTAAAGCAGCAATGCCAGCACTGGAAGACCTATTCGGATGCTAGAAAGGCCTTGCTGAGCATCAAAGAACAAGGTTGACGTAGGAGAAGTACCACGCCTTGTACAAAGGACAACTCAGTGCTTATCGGCTGAATTTGTGGTAGCCCCTACGGCAAAAGCAGCAGAAGTGGGACCTTTCACACACCCTCAGGTGTCTACTAGCTCACCAGGTGAGAACAATAGTACGAAAGAAAAATTGGTGCACTGCATATGGTGGCTATCCAAAAATCTGGATATGTATCTAGAGTATTCGAGCGAAAGAGACAATGCAATATTTGACGAACTCGCATCATTGGATCCGCGCATCTAAAAGCCCCGATTCCCCAGCTTCCACGACATTATTTGTTCCACCAACTCCGACTCCGATATCACTGATTCCAAGAAAGAATGTTAAAGGAAGTTTATGTCTTTATCGCATTAGCCTTCCTCCGTGCTTTATATGTTTTTCCAGTAATATATTAATATAATCATTTTCTCCATTTTATTCCCTGCTTAAATATTTTGTTTTGACCTGTGCGATGTTGATCTCTTGCTTTTTAATTATTTGCATTTTAAAAACATTGCCTAAGTACGCTGAAACTTAATCTGCCCTAAGACTGTCAATTACTAGTATTCTAACGCAGTTGTTTTAGGGACGGATTCTTTTTAAACTTGGGGAAGAATTCAAAAGCCTGAAGCAAGGAGATTGAACCTTAGAACAAATTAAGTTTAGGGGAACTAAGCCCCACCTTCATTGAGGACAATCCATGAGTGCGCAAGCTTAGGACATTCCATTGCTTAGCTGGAATGTTTTACTCTCAAATAAGTCATGCTAAGAACTACGGAATTGTGGCCATGAGTGCAACTCGGTGAGGATTGTAGAAAGCATAGCAGAAATCCTTGATGGATTTAAGACTCAAATAGATAAGCCTCGGACAGAATCTTTTGAGCAAACTTAAAGAGATCGTGGGGGCTAATTAAACTGCACTAGAGTCGTAAGTTTCTAAATAAGGGATGTACGTTGTACCAAGGGTAATTAGGAGAAGAATTGAGACAATTTATGAGGAATTTTAGTGAAAGAAGAATTGGGATGATTAAGCGGATGGCGTATTAAGGCAGTAGTAATCAAAAGAAAGACTTTTTTTAGCAATGAGGAAAGCAATGCATTGTGTTAAGCAGGTTATTTATATCAGCTTTTTACACATATATTAGCATCGCTCCATACAAGCAATGATTCAAGTTTGGGGGTTTGATGACTTTCAAATAGAGCCAGTATTTATGATAATTTAAAGTCATTGTTTGGTATTATTATAGAAAAAGCTAATGCGAAAAAGGGGAAAATAAAGGTAAAAGGTGAAAAAGGCTAATGCGTACGCATTAGAGGAATAATTGGAGAAACATGCATTATAGTGCTAAAACACTGAAATTATACTTTAAATGCGTATTTTGGGAATGATGTTGAATTATGTTAAACCACCAATCAATCCAAAAGCCTAAGCTGATGGATTGTGGTAAATTTAATTATATTAATGTCCTACAAGTGGAATTTAATTTTATTCGAACTCATCACCTCCTGCTCTAATATCATGTTGAATTATGTTAAACCACCAATCAATCTAAAAGCCTAAACTGATGGATTGGGGTAAATTTAATTATATCAACCAACAATTATGCTAATCACTAGTTTTATAAGAATTGCGATGCAGAGTTGGAGATGGATCAAGCGATGCAAAATGGAAAGGATCAATGAGAAACATAGAACTCAATTAGACCATGCGGTCAGCAAAGAACCAAGTGGAGCTAAATCATGTGACAGTAGGAATTCTGAAAATACGCCAACTCACAAACAAAAAAATAAGGAAAGAATCAAGTGAAAAAGCAAGTGTTGTCTAACCAGACAGCTATGAGAAAAATTGTGGAAATCACGAGATTTATACCTTAAATCACATGATAAGATTGGAAACTATCAATCAGTACGATTCTACTGCGTTAATTTGGTTATCGAACCAAACCAAAAAAAATCGACAAGACCTAGAAGGAGATTATAAGAAGGAACCATTACAACCATTTGAAGGGGGGTAGAACGAGAGAGTTCACCACCATTTGTTTTACTTTATTTTACACACTCATTATTGCATTTAAGTAATACTGTTTTTAAGCATGTCATTTTTCATGTTGTTATCTGTGTTGCTTTTCTGCTCTATGAACTAACTTCTTAAAGGCTAAGTTCTGAAAAAATGGAATAGCTTACGCATGTGTTAGATAGATCTAAGGAGGAAATAACTAGAGCATGTTAACTAGATTTTTAACTTAATAGTAAGTGTCGACTGGCCATCCACACGCGCTAATAGGTTGTAAATGAGTACCCTAGCCGCGCCTTACTTCTCAAATAATTATTCACATCACATTTTATTTCCTTTACTTTATGCAAGCAAACAAATCACAACTAAACCCATTCGTTACTTTTTGTTCTAATTTCTAAACATCACCCTTGGTAAATCATAGTTTCTGTTGAGATCAATAATTTACTTATTACTTACTGCAGGCTACGTATACTTGTGCGAGTGAGAACTAAATGGCACACGAACCAACCTAGTGTTTCGCACATCCCAGTTCAGTCCTCTGACTCGAGAGCAATCCAGGGAACCTACTTCAGGCCGAAGGATCAGGCGATTCGAGCATCCTATCGCCAACAGGCCTCGTACTCACAATGAGAGGTGGTACCACACCAATCACCAAGGAACCATATCAGACTCATACCACATACCTGGAGAGTGCCTAGGCTACTAGTAGAAACCATCTAGGATAATGAGCCTGGCCGGCCGACCATCAACTAAAGTCCTACAGAGCGAAAGAATATCACCTCAAGATGGGGTGTGAGCCCGAATATCATCATCCACACCTACATACTAGTCTCCTCTATCCGGTCTCTGTGACTCGTTTGGGTCCAAACGAGGTATCGAGCCGTGCATTAAACATCATGCAAGTCCATATCAGGACATACGAACCACATGTAACTCGACCATATAATGCAGACATACATGAATCATGTATCACTAGTCATACAAGAGACAAAGATAAAATGTACATGCTCTCGATGCAATCAAATGCAACGATGCACGTGGTTATGCTACAAACAGATAAAACAACTAATGCAAGTAAACCAGCACATGTATTAACCACAGGTCCTCGAGAAGAGGGTAAGCGTCCCTTACCTTGGCTGAATCCCCCCAACAGTGCTCTAAAATCTCCTAGTAGCTCCATATAGTCAAACACAACTCTGAGACCAAAAACAAACAAACCAGTCAAAACTAGCACTTCAGACCATTAAAATCGAATCTAGAATATCAAATTTATCAAACAATGAAGAACCTTGAAAAATGTGTCCCGACAGCACCAGCACACGCGCCTCACAAACTCAGCTCGAAGAACAGAAAATGGCTCGGGTCAAACCTGGTCAATAGAAAATTCAATGGGTCAAAATCAATATTTAACCCAAGGCCAAACACCCATTAAACTCTAACCAAACATTTTTTACATCTTAAACCAAACAGCTACTATCCACATTTTAAATAAGTTAAACTCTAACCAAACAAGCTCAAAACTTATTTAAAATGACTTTAAACCTGCAAACAAACACCTATCCATAACTTGAATATTCTTAAACTCATAACCAAGCATGCTTTATCCATATTTTAAATAACCCTAAACCACAAACCAAACAAGCTGAAACCCCATTTTAAATATCCATAAACCTACCAATAAACATCCATAATCCATAACTTGAATGACATTGACTCTGCAAACAAACAACCAATATTATTTAATTAAATAACCTCACACTTACAAACAAACATCCCTTAATCCTCATTTAAATGACTTTAACCCCCTAACCAAACAGGGTCTTCTTCAACCTTAAGTTGGCTTGAAAACTAAACCCAAGGGAAAAAGGAACTTCACCTAAACTCCAGCAGTGGCTCGGCAGACTGGCGGTGGCTGGCGGCGATGAGCTCAGCTGGACCTCCTCCACGGCGGCTCAGCTCCCAACTCGAACCCACACTTCGAAACCACGAGCTCAAACTCTAGAGGAAACATGGCCACGTTGCTCTAGCGCGACACCATGAACCGACAACGAACGGACCCCACGCGTGCAGACCTCAACTGAACGGCGATGCAACCCTGAACTATAGCAGTGAAACCCTTAAAATCCTAGTGAACTTAACGACGACTAGGACCAACTTCGAACCCACGAAGACGAAGCCCAGGTTGTTTCAGGACATTAGCTCTTCGACAGTGACCTCGCGCGGACTACAACAACCACCGTCCATAGTTGCTACAAGGACTCGTTGGAAATGGCAGCTCTGACGTTGACTCAAGCTCAGGACAGATGAAGAAGGAGACGCATGAACAGTGCCCGAATTTTGCTTAGGGTTTTGTGCTTACAATGACCTTTAAATACTTGGGCCTGAAATGACACAAATGCCCTTCCTTTTGAACATAAACTTCAAAACTGCCATTATCTTGCAAAATAACCTCAAATGACTCCTCTTTTACTCTTTTAAAAATAACCCAAACATGGGGTTATTACAAAAGTTTTAAAGAAGTCAAGAGGAGTTATAAAAGCTAATATTTTAGACAGCATTCTGTTGATAAGATATGCAGCTGTAAGAACTGCATCACCCCATAAATAAGTGGGAACATGCATAGAAATCATAGTTGCATGAGTAACCTCCATTAAATGTCTATTTTTCCTCTTAGAAATTCCATTTTGTTGGAAAGTATCTGTAACGCCCTAAAATTTCCATCCTTGTAGTTTAAGTTAATTATGATTTTTCTTTGTTTCAGAATTAGAATTTCTTATTTAAATTGATTAAAATGGCTATTGGGTAGTTAATTATGGGATTCCTTATTTAATATAAATCTATATTTTATGTGAGTTACCTATAATAAAAGTAGTCTTAAATAGAGCCTTTAAAATTAAATATGATTGTGGACTTAAAATTTACTAATAATTAGGGGTGAAAAAATGTCCAAAAATCGAGCGAACCAAATTGAACTAAACAGATCCATTGGTCTGGTTTGGTTTTTATGAAGTAAATTGGACTTATTGGCTTTGTATTATAGAAAATTGAGTTTTATTGGTTTGGTCGATTTAGTATAGAAAAACCAATAAAAAACCGAACTGAACAAATACTATAAATTATAAATTTAAAAAACCCTAGTTTCCTGCGATACATTCTCTCGTGTGCTCCTAGATTCATTTTTAATCGATTGACGATTCCATTGCCCTTCTTCTTCGTCTTCATCACTGATCAACAACCATCTCTGTAGAAACTTCGGCCGTCTTCTCTTCCTCTGTGTAATTTAGCTACTTCGACCCCGAATATCTCATCATTTGAGAGCAATTTCTTTTATACAGGTTCATTCATTCATTCCCTCCTTTGCTTTATCTTAATTTATTCTACGTCTTCACAATGTGTTTTCTACTCAGTTTTAACTCAATTTCAGTTTGATTTAAGTCATTTATTCAGTCATGTCTATTGGGTTTGTAAAGACAAAGTCTATGGTCTTACGTCTTAGTTTGCTAGTTGGGTTGTTTGATTTGTATGCTTTATATGGTTGGAGTTTAGTTTAAACATTTTCGTAAGGACCCGACCAAAACCAGGGTCTAAACCTAAGTCCTTAACTCTATATGCATGAAAACGATGTTCGACGTCTTGGGCATGAATAAAACTAAACCTCTTTAAAACAACTTGCTAGAACAAAATAATTTTTGAAAACCCACTGAAAGAAACAGGTTTATAAAACAGTAAATTCCATAAAAGAATCAAAGGGTACCCAAGATTTAAAACATAAAAGCTTGATTAAATGTGTACAACTTATCATGTCCCTAAATGTCTAACATCGTTTTCATACATATAGAGTTAAGGACTTAGGTTTAGACCCTAGTTTTGGTTGGGTCCTTACAATTGGTATCAAAGCTCAGAGTAATAGATTCTGTAGACTAGCTTACATCGTAGGCTGTTGGTTTGGTCCCCATGGCCTTCAGCTGCCAATCTTCATCAGGTATCTTGGTAGTGGAATAAGAATTTTTGTTGTAAAAAGCATGTTTTAGTTATGATAAACACTGTTGTTTATGGTATGTTATTGCATGTTATCATACTTGTGTGCTGGCCTAGAGTTTTCATAGGGGGTTGAGACTTCCCTAAGCTTGTGTAGACTGTTGAGATACCTGGCAAAGTTACTAGGACAAGAGCAGTTGGCAGTTTGAACTTTTAAGCTCAGAAGGATCACCAGCTTGAGGTTCAATCTTCAAGAGGTCAGAAGGGGGTGCAATCCTAGAGTTGGAGCAGTAAAGATCCTAGTGTTGTTGATAATGTTGCAATTGCCAGAATTGGGTTGTAAGCTGAGATGTTGGCTACTTTTCAAGATAAAGGTCAATTCATAGAGCTTTTAAAAAGGGTGCATGATGTTGCTCAAGTGTCTACACCAGGTGTAGATGCTCAGAATGGGAGTAGTGATGAAAATTTCTAAAATTTCAAAGTTTCTTTTAAGAGTTTAAGAAGTGACATCCCTACCACTTAGTTGGATTGACTAAAATTCATTAGTAGTTGAGGCATGGTTGTCATCGTTTGAGATGAAGATCTTCCGCCACAAGGTTTGCTCATAGGAGTAGAAGATTCGATGTCATGTTTCGCTTGAGAGTTGAGGTAAAGGTTTAGTGACAGACTCTGTTGAGTATTAAGCCAAAGTGTTGGACCGTTTTAGTTTGATGACTTTGAAGAGCCGTTTCATGGATTATATTGTCAGATGTTGATAAAAAGAGGGCATTTGCTCAGTTCCCCTACTTTCGTCAAGGGAATGACGCAGTGTCAGTTTATGAGATAAATTGATTGGACTTGCAAGATTTGTCAAGGAATTTATCCATGTTGTTTGGCAAAAGAGAAAGTTTGGGACTACCAGATTATCTAGGAGTCAACAGCAATGTTGCAAGTGTTGAAAATCTTAAGTTAGAGCTGGATCTCAAGTTTAATGAGTTGAAGGTCAAAGCCTGCTAGTCGGTTGTGTTTGGGGAATCGTCAGATGTCGCCCATGGTTGCCTGCGAGTGAGGCTAATTTAATCCTTGGTTGGAGTGGTTGTCAGAGAACCATGTCATAATTGTTGGTAGTTGTACGTTAGTGATTTCAGGCGTCTTGGAAAGTCGAGCTTTCAGTTCAGAGGCAGGAAGTAGGAGAATGTCTTCCGTCAGTTTTGGCCTTGAAGGTGGGGAAACTGTTAGCTAGAGGAGCGTGAGCTTTCTAGCCTCAGTATCAGGAGTAGACTGTTTGGAATAGGCTGTTAGTTTAATTCCAGTAGTGAGTAAGTTCGCCAATGTGTTTCCAAAGGTTCTGCCAAGATTATCGTCTCGAGTAGTGGGTTTAGAGTTAAGCTTGAGCTAGGGAATTACCCCATCTCAAAGATTGCTGGATAAGTTGGCCCCCCATTGGTTGTTTTAGTTTGTCATTGTGGGAGAACCTGTGTTGTCTGTTAAGAAAAAGGATTGATCTATGAGTTTTGTGTTAGCCAATGGAGGGCTTGATAAGTTAACAGTTAAGTTAGATACATGTTGCCCAGGATCATGACTTGTTTGATGAGCTCCAAGGAGCAGTAATGTTCCGAAGATCGGATTGCTATCTGGTTACTAGTGATTGGCATATGCATACAACGTTGTGGGTTCGACGAACTGAAGGTTTCAGGACTTTCAGAATGAGTTGGTGATGATGTTCAAACTCTACCGGAGATAAAGTGTGTACTCTTAGTCAGCCTATCCACAACAACCCAAATCTGAGTAAACCCTCTCGGTGTCCTCGGCAACCTAGAGATAAAATCCATCAAAATCTTTTCCCACTTCCACTGGGGTACACTCAATGGTTGCAATAAACCTGCCAGTTTCTGTCTGGGAGCCTTCACTTACTGACAAGTGAGACACCGGCTAACAAACTCTGCAATGTCTCGCTTCATACCCACCCACTAGAACATCTGCTTGAGATCCTGATACATCTTGATACCTCCTGGGTGCCAAGTAAACAGGGAGCTATGAGCCTCAGTAACCAACTCGACTCACATCCTAGCGTCAACTGGAACACACAATCGACCTCCATACCTCAAACTCCGTCTGGTGCTATAACAAAGTCAAAATCTCCGTCCTCCTAAACTCTCTCAATCAACCTACTCAACTTGGGATCACTCAGCTGGCCATCAATGATCCTCTGCTTAATCGACGGCTGAACTGTCAACTGGGCTACCCTGACGATAACCTCTCCTAGTAACACTGCAATACCGACTCGCTCGAACTCTTTTCGCAAATAAATTTGGGAACTCAACAAAGTGGCAGAGTGTGACGTCTTTCTATTCAGAGCATCGACCACAACATTGGCCTTTCCCGGGTGGTACAATATCTCACAATCGTAGTCCTTAACCAACTCGAGCCACCTCCTTTGTCTCATAATAAACTCCTTCTGAGTGAAGAAGTACTTAAGGCTCTGATGATCTATAAACATCTGAATTTTCTCACCATACAAGTAGTGCCTCTAAATCTTTAAAGCAAAAACTACACCTGCTAACTCCATGTCATGAGTCAGATAGTTTTTCTCGTAAGGTTTTAACTGTCGGGAAGCATAGGCGATTACCTTTCCATGCTGCATCAGAACACAACCCAAACCAAACTTGGAAGCATCACTACACACTATGAAGCCACCTGTTCCCTCAGAAACTGACAACACTGGGGCAGACATCAAATTGTGCTTCAAACAAGTAAAACTCTCTTCGCAACTGGCGTCCCAAACAAAGTCAACACCCTTTCTAGTCAATCTGGTAAGGGGTGCTGCCTTAGCGGAAAAGTCCTTAACAAATCTCTGGTAATAACCTGCCAGACCCAGAAAGCTACGAATCTCTAGATTATAGTCAGTCTGGCCCAAGAACTTACTGCCTCAATCTTGGCGGGGTCCACTACAATGCCATCTTTAGAAACAACATGTCCAAGGAAAGCCACTTGCTCTAACCAGAAATCACACTTGGAGAACTTAGCATACAACTGGTTTTCTCTCAGAGCTGTCAAAACTTGTCTTAGGTACGAAGCATGGTCCTCTCTCGTCTTTGAATAAATCAATATATCGTCTATGAACACAATGACAAAGCTGTCCAAAAATGCCTTGAACACCCTGTCCATCATGTCCATAAACGCTGATGGGGCATTGGTTAGCCCGAAAGACATGAAAACAAACTTATAATGACCATACCTCGATCTACGCCATCTTCTGGATATCAGCATCTCGAATCCTCAACTGATGGTACACGGATCTCAAATCAATCTTGGAAAACAGTGAAGCTCCCTAAAGCTGATCAAACAAGTCATCTATGCGCGGTAAAGGATACTTATTCTTTACTGTGACCTTATTCAGCTCTCGGTAATCTATACATAGGCGCATCGATCTGTTCTTTTTCTTTACAAACAATACCGGTGCTCCCCACAGGGACACACTCGGGCGAATGAATCCTAGGTCAAGCATCTCTTGCAACTGTATTTTGAGGTCTCGCAACTCAGTTGGTGCCATCCGATACTGAGCTTTGGAGATAGGAAGAGTCCCTAGCTCAAGCTCAATGGTAAAGTCCACCTCTCTCTGCAGGGGTAAACCCGGTAACTCCTTAGGGAAGACATCTGTGAACTCCTGTACTACTGGTACTTGGTCAACAGACAACGGGGTACTACTTTCACTTGACAACCTCGCCAAATAGCCCCAAGCTCCTCGAGCTAACAAACGATGGGCTTTCACTGCTGAAATCATTGGCAGACACACTCCGCTCTATACACCGCGAAACTTGAAGCTCTGTTTCTTAGGCGGTCTAAACTCGACTTCCTTCTAGCGGCAATCTATCATTGCATGATTCTCAGCTAACCAATCCATACCAAGGATAACGTCAAAACCACTCATAGGTAGAACTATGAGGGTAGCTACTAAAAGCTCTTCGGATATTTGTATTTGACCACTTTTCACTTTCTCACTGGCTAACATACTTACTCCCGTAGGAGTTGCCACACACAGCTTAAACCCTAAAGGTTCGAGTTTCAAACAAGCTTGTCAAACAAATGAATCAGATTCAAACGAGTGGGTCGATTCCAAATCAAACAACACAAAAGCATAGTGATCTAAGACAAGTAGCGTACTTGCAACTGCAGCATAAGTTCGCTCTGCCTTCTGGTGAGTCGTAGTAAAAATTTTGCTCTTCTGCTGGGCTGGGCTGGCCTGGCAACTGCTCCGTCTTGGGGGTAAAATCTAGACAAGTGCCCTTCCTTTCCCCATCTGTAGCAAGCTCGGGGTGAAGCTCCACAAACTCCAAAGTGCGACTTGCCACATCTGTTACACTGAGGTGGCTGCCCGACTGCGCCCTGCTGGCGGTCCTGCTGTCGGTGCTGGGGTCGACGCTGATCCCGACCTAGAGATTGGCCCTGATAGTGAGTCTGCTGTCCACCTGAACGGGACCTAACTTCCTCTTCTGACCAGAGTGTTGCTGAACAAACTGAGCTGGTGCATCTAGCGCTTGCATTGGCAGGTACTTAGAATTATAAATGGTGACCAGCGCCACGGCTCTAGCATACGTCTCAAGAGTGAGTGCTCATACATCTTCAGCAACCTCATTCCTCAACCCGCCAACAAACTTCTTAATTTTGAGCTCCTCTATGGCTATGAGCTCTGGAGTGAAGTAACTAAACTCTGAGAACTTCTTTTCATAATCGGCTATACTATTTGTTCCTTGCTTCAGATTCAAGAAGGCCTCTGCCATCTCCTGCTGAGCCTCTTCACTGATGTACTTGGCTCTAAACTCGATTCTAAAGAACTCCCAGGTGGCTGGTGGAGATCCTACTGGTCTGCCCCTGTCGGTGGACTCCCACCACCAAACTGTTGTGTCTGTCAAGACGTGGTCTGCACATCTCAGCTTCTGTACGTCGAGACATCCCATCACTCGGAAGATGTACTCTATCCTGGCCAACCACTTTACCTCTACTAGCGGGTTCTCAGAAGCGCTAAACTTGGTAGGCTTCCACTTGGTGAAGTTCTTGAGCCACTTACCGAACATAGCGGCTCTATTAGTGTCATCTGTCTCATCTGTCTCATCAACAAGATCCTATTGAACCTGCCCTCTAAGAGGGATCACTGGGGCTGCTGGGGGTGCCTGCTGAATCAGCTGAGTCAGCTGGCCTATCTGTGCCCGAGACTCCTCTCTCTGCGCTGCAAGCTGTGCCTGGGTCTCAGCTCTCTGTTGAGCCAATAGTTCGACCATCATGTCTCTCATGGTCGAAGCAAACTCTACTCCTGAAGTTTCACTCTAAGGCATAGTAGCCTCTACCCCCTCTCTGGGAAAGTTAACAGCTGGGGTCGAAGGTGGCCTACAGGTCGGATCAACCCTAGACATCGTCTCATTAATCTCTCTGTTGGCAGTACCTGACGTCCCTGCTCCACTGTGTGTTATAGGCATACTGGCGATCTACACGGAAAGCACAAAGGGTTAGTCCACTCTCGGACTCTCACTGCCAACACGGGTAACACATGTATACTAGATGGAGTACTGTAAAAACCCTTAAACAAAGAACTTAGACAAACCTGACAACCGTCGGAGTGCTGATGATCATGGGGACAAACAACCTATAAAGTAAGTTAGTCTACAGAATTTATGACTCTGAGCTCTGATACCAACTATAAGAACCCGACCTAAAAAAATAGTCCTAAACCTGGTCCTTACTCAGCATACATGCATAAAAGATAATAAAAATCTTTAAACAAATATATCTTGCATAAAAGAATCATTTAAACCCACGGAACCTGTTTATAAACATTTAAAACATCCCTGGCCAGAGTTCAATTTAAAACTAGCAGATACAAAACGTTCAAATAACATCATCAGGTTCCATATGCAAAACCTACGGACTCCGTGTCCGACTACATGCTCAATCAAAATAAATAAAACATAAACATAGTGATGCCGACAGCTCCCATGATCATACAGCTCCTCTGCTAGCCGTTCTGGTGCTGTCCCAAGTTACCTGGTGAAAAAACCACAGAAAATAAGGGTGAGTACAAAGGCACTTAGTAAGAATTCCCAACCGGGGTACAGTACGAAACAACGCATCATCTAGCATTCAAGTATACAAGCAAATAGTTACCAACACAGAAACCTGAAACGAGATGTCTATATATCTCTTGGGTCATCGAAAGTCTCTAACTCCCGGCCTAGTGATCAGCTCAAAAATTAATCCTAAACAGATATCCTCGAGGGTCTCACACCCTCGGCCAAATGACCAACTCAAAAGTTGATAGCGAAACAGATATCCTCAAACGTCTCTTACCTTCGGCCTAAGTGACCGCTCAATAGCTGGTCTTGAACAACTCTCTAAACTGGTCCTGAGACATCTGGGAGAGTACCCAGTGTCTGGCTCTAGACTAGAAAAGGAAGTGGTGTAGCAGCCTGAATACCACCAATGCCTGAAGCTAAAAATTGGCCAAGGTAGGCTTACACCATTGGCAGGGTTCCGTTCTAGCAGGCTACAGACTAGGCTTATGCCAGTGTAGTAGCTACTCCACACCCGATTGCTAGAGTAAGGAATCTATCCTCATAGCCCGACCAGTGGGGACACGTACGTTGGTCCACTCTCAGCCTCTAGATGATGACAACCTAACAAGTTCT
>JBBMKA010000003.1:10965129-10978338 GCA_037833695.1 Sechiopsis laciniata
ATGTTCGTCTTCTTTTTGTACTGCTAACCTGCTAGGAAAAGGAGGTAGTGAAGTATGTGAAGGAAGAGATAAAGAATGATCAAAATTTACCCTTTTTGGCACTTTAGAAGAAGTTTCTCTTTTTTCTTCTTTACTTAGCTCTTTCTCCTTAAAAGGTGTCTCTCCTGAAGGAATCTCTTTCCCACTTCTCAACGTGATGGAATTGACATTCTCTCTTGGATTTACCACTGGTTGGGAAGGTAATTTTCCATAATTTTGAGCTTCCAATCTGCTAATGGATGTAGCTAATTGTGTAATTTGGTTGCCAAAATTCTGCATCTCAATCTTTGTTTCCTTTTGAAATTGAAGGGTGTCCTTTTGGAATTGAATGTTATTCTGTTGAAATTAATGAGCATTATCAGTTAGCTTTTTAAACATTTCATCAAAAGATGTACCTGAGTTTGAAGGTTGAGCTTGTGTGGAAGCATGAGGTTGTCTATATTGTCCTCCTTGATTTTCATAGCTGAGATTTGGGTGATCTCTCCATTCTGGATTATACTGGTTAGAATATGGGTCATATTTCCGTTGATTTTGGCCAGAAAATCCTCCAATAGCATTTGCTTCTTGAAAATAATTTTGTTGCTGTTTAGAACATGCATCTATGGTATGTCCTAGAAGTGAACATATTCCGCACACTTTTGCCATCTGTGATTGCTCTACAGCTATTTGATGAACTAAAGTAGTTAGATCGGACATTTGGTTTCTTAGTTCATCTACCTCTATAACTTGGTGAACAACTCCACCACCTCGAGTACCAAATTGTTGGAAATTTTTAGCCATGGTTGAAATTAGTTGTTTAGCTTCTGATGGTGTCTTGTCTTCTAATGCTCCACCGCTTGCTGCATCAATCATGCTCCTATCTGTTTGCAATAGTCCTTCATAAAAGTATTGAATTAGAAGATGATCATAAATTTGATGGTAGGGAAAACTAGCACATAATCTATTAAATCTCTCCCAATACTCATATAACGTCTCCCCAACAATTTGTGTTATCCCATAAATCTCTTTTCTAATGTTTGCAGCTCGTGATGCTAGAAAGAATTTTTCCAAGAATAGTCTTTTCATTTGATTCCATGTTGTGATCGAACCCGATGGTAGGTAATACAACCAATCTTTCGCCTGATCCTTTAAGGAAAAAGAAAAAGCCCTCAAATTGATTTGCTCTTCACTCACTCCATGTGGTTTCATTCCAGAACAGACAATGTGAAATTCCTTCAAGTGCTTATGAGGATCTTCACCTGCGCGTCCATGAAAAAAAGGAAGTAAGTGAATTAAACCTAATTTTAGTTCGAAATCACCTGCAATATTTTGAAACGTAATGCATAAAGGTTGTTGGTTTAAATCGGGCGTCGTTAGTTGTTTGAGAGTTCTTTCAACTTCATTGTCCGCCATCTCTTATTTAACCTCAGCTATATTGGCTTCTTTTTCGAGATGAGTTTTTATTTCTTTGGTCTCCTTTCTTAGTCTGCGTGCAGTCTTCTCAATTTCTGGATCTAATGGAAATTCAATATGATGAGAAGAACGAGTCATAAACTAAAAAAATGAATAAATAAATAAAAACAATGCGAAACTAAATTAAGCTCTCCGGCAACAGCGCCAAATTTGACAAGGTTGTCGAAGCCCTCCAAAATAAATACTGATTTACTAACTCTAACTTGTAGAAATAATGGAACCAGGTCGAATCCCAAATGAGCTATGAATTAATTTCTCAATGTTAAAGACAAATAAAAAGGGGGGGTTTTGAATATTTTGAATGAAATCCTATGTAAAACAATAAAAATAAATAAAATAAACAATTTAGCGAGAACTTCCAATTCAAGGGTTTAGTTTAATCCAACTGTAGTTTTGATCATAGGCTGCAAAATAATATTTAAATTTCTTGAATTCTAGGAATTAGTCTACCTACTTGGAAAAGCCACAATAGGCAATTGTTCTCCTATTTTATTGACTTTGACCCAGCATCAAACTCAAACCTTATTATTCAATCGATTGGGCACGATAGCGTTCCATATCAATTAAATAACAGCATTAAAATTAATGAAAATGACTAAACCAAAATCAATTAATCGAGATGTCTACAAATTAATTAATTTTGTTTATTTGTTTCCCTAGAGCCTATCATGCAAGCTATGTAATTTGGAAAAGCCACAATCACACACACATGAGCCGACTCCTTGCTACAATTTACAATCATTCGAAACAATAACTTATCACAAAATCATGTATAGCATAGATTAATTGATGAAAAACTAAGGCGTCAATTCAATTTGCTAATAATTAATAAAACAAGAAACAAATAATCTTTGAATTAAAAGAAAAATCGATTTGGTTCTAAGCCTCACAAAACTACAATTAAATTGAAACCACCCTTGAATTAGAATTAAAACTTAGCTACTCATAATAGAAAACAACAAATCAATGTTTATAAAATAACTCATAGGAAAATAAATAACTAACAATATTAAAAACAAAACCCAATTTAAGTTTGTAGCAAATCGGAAATCGTCTCTGTGCTTCACTTTCTTTCTTCGCTGGTTGCAGGCTCTTCTCTAAATTTTTTTCCAATTGAAATTTGCAGCTGCTCCCTTCATCAATTGCTGTCCCTGCATATATATATATATAGGTATGCTAACCTATTTTTTTATTTCCATTGTTGGGCTCAAATGAGCCCAACTCAAAAATAATTTCCAAATTTAAAATTACGCCACTGGCCTTATTATAATTTTTTTTTTTTTCAAAATTTATTTCTATTTCAAATCTAGCTAATGTACTCATTTAAACTTATTTCACTAATTCTTTTAGTAATTAGCCATCTAAATCAAATAAAGCATATTTTTCACAATTAAGTTCAATATTCAATTAAATTATATGGAAGATTGACACAATAAATATCATTATTTTAGACTTATCACCACTTTCACCTGTTCTTATGGAACTTTTGCATTCAGAAGAATTTCTCTTGGACTCTACAATGCTCCAGCTACATTTCAAATATGCATGATGTCTATTTTTTCCGACATGCTTGAGGACATCATAGAGGTGTTTATGGATGATTTCACGATGTTTGGGGATAGTTTTTTTTATTGCTTAGCAAATCTGGAAAAAGTGCTCAACCGTTGTGAAGAAACACACCTAGTGCTTAATTAGGAAAAGTGTCATTTCCTGGTAAGAGAAGAAATTGTCATCGGACATAAAATCTCAAAGGATGGAATGGAAGTTGATCAAGCAAAGATTGAAACAATAGAGAAGTTGGAGCCACCAAAGAATGTGAAGGGTGTGCGTAGTTTCTTAGGCCACGTTGGGTTTTATAGGCACTTTACTAAAGATTTTTAAAAAATCGCAAAACCTATGTGCGAGCTCTTAGAAGCTGAACGTCCCTTTAACTTTGACTTGGCTGTTTGCAAGTGTTTGAATAACTAAAAAGGGCTCTGACTACTGCTCCTATCATGATATCTTCTGATTGGAAGAAGCCAATTGAGCTCATGTGCGACGCCAGTGATTATGCGATAGGAGCTATTTTGGGTCAGAAGGGAGAAAAGCCTATCCATCCTATTTACTATGCCAATAGGACATTAAATGACGCGCAGCAAAACTACACAGCTACTAAGAATGAGCTTTTAGCAGTGGTTTACGCATTAGAGAAATTCCGCTCTTACTTAGTAGGATCCAAGGTGACTGTTTTTACTGACCATGCTGCCATAAAACATCTGACGAGCAAGGCTAATGCAAAACCTAGATTGATTAGATGGATTCTGCTTCTGCAAGAATTTGATATAGAGATCAAGGATAAGAAAGGTTGCGAGAATGTTGTAGCAGATCATCTATCTCGACTAGAGAATAGGCAAGCTAATACAACAATGCTCAACATATCCGAAAAGTTTCCTGATGAGCAATTATTTGTAATCAATCTGGTAGAAAAGATGAATGCTCCTTAGTTTGCCGACATTGCCAGCTATCTAGCAAGCCATGTCATCCTAGCAGATCTCACGAGTCAACAAGCTAAGAATTTCTTTCATGAAATGCGATTTTATTTCTAGGATGAACCATTTCTCTATAGGCAATGTGCTGATGGATTACTACGCCAATGTGTAGAGGAACAAGAGAAGAATGCGATACTAGAATCGTGCCACGCTTCACCATATGGAGGACATTTTGGAGGAATGTGCACCCAGCAAAAATTTTCCAATCTAACTATTTTTGGCCAAGTATATTTCAGGATGCGCATCATTATGTAAAGACATGCGATAAGTGCCAAAGGAAAGGAAATATAGGAAAGAGGAATGAAATGTCGTTTACTTCAATCTTGGAGGTTAACTTATTCGACGTCTGGGGAATTGATTTCATGGGCCCATTTCTCCCTTCACATGGAAATATGTATATATTGGTAGCGGTTGATTATGTGTCAAAATGGATTGAAGCGGTTGCCACACCTTTGAACGATGCCAAAATAGTTATTAGATTCCTTCATAAGAACATTTTCACAAGGTTTGGAACCCTGCGAGCGCTAATAAGTGATGAAGGGACGCATTTCATAAACAGAGCAATGTCTCACGTGCTGCAAAAGTATAATATCAAGCATCACATTGCTACTCCTTATCATCCGCAGACCAATGGCCAAACTGAAATCTCAAACTGCGAGATTAAAAGTATTCTTGAGAAAGTTGTAGGACCTAACCGAAAGGATTGTTCCATGCGACTTGATGATTCACTTTGGGCTTACCGAACTGCATTGAAAACGCCATTGAACATGTCGCCCTACAGAACAGTGTATGGGAAAGCATGCCATTTGCCAATCGAGTTAGAACACAAGGCTTTCTGGGTACTTAAGAAGTTAAATCTTGATCTCTAGAAAGCAGGTACTGTTAGAATGATGCAATTACTCGATTTGGTAGAGCATAGACACTTTTCATATGAAAATGCAAAACTGTACAAGGAAAAGACGAAAAAATGGCATGATCGTAAGCTGACTCCTCGAAATTTCGAGGTTGGACAACAAGTTTTTTTATTTAACTCTAGACTTTGTTTGTTTTCAGGAAAGCTCAAATCCAAGTGGTTTGGACCATTTCATATTACGCAGGTAAAACCCAGAGGAGTAGTCTGGATCGAGAACGAAGCAAATGGAAATGAGTTTACAATAAATGGGCAAAGACTTAAGCATTACTGGAATGAGGATGTTCAGCGCAGGATATCTTCATTCGCATTGACTGAAGAATAAGCGCACGAGTATACGAGTGGAGCCAAATCGTACCGTTAACTTTTAAATTTCGCTCCACGCATGCTAAGTTTAAATACTTCCTATTCACTTATGTAAGAAGTATCTGAATTTTGACGTATTATTTTTGCTTTACTTTATTGTTTATCTTTATTAATTTTTAGTCATTTTTGTTATCTCCATAAAATCTTAAACAAAATTTGATTGCGATTCTGAGAAGAATGGATGAACGAACGTGTAAGAACCCAACTCTAAAACAGTCCTAAACATGTTTCTTACTCAGCATGCATTTAGATTAAAGATACATAAGTCCGTGAAAAACTATTCAAAACACATTAAGTTCCAAACATAAAAGCATTCAATTCAGAATTCCTGTTTAAAACTTTAAAACAATCCTTGGCCAAAGTATTATTAAAACATCCACAAAACAACATAAATAACATTATGCAAAACTCCCCATGGACTCCGTGTCCAACTACATGTTGAAATAATTAAAGACATAAAAACAGAGTGACGCCGCCCATGATCATTCAGCTCCTCTGCTAGACGTCCCGATGCTGTCCCAAGTTACCTGAGGGAAAAACCACAGAAAATAAGGGTGAGTACAAAGGCACTCAGTAAGAATCCCCAACTGGGGTATAGTACGAAACATCAAATCATCTAGCATCCTAGTATACATGCAAACAGTTACCAACACAGAAACTTTGCCTTGTGATCTCAACATAAATCAAGAGTCCTCAGGAGTCTCCTACTCCTGGCCTAATGATCAGCTCTCTAAACTAATCCCGATCTGTTATACTCGAAGGTTACTTACCCTCGACCAAATGACCAGCTCACAAAACTAATCTCAAACAGATAATCCTCGAGAGTCACATACTCTCGGCCAAGGGACCCGCTCTCAAAATTGATCCTAATCAGCTCTCTTAGCTGATCTTGGGACACCCAAGAGAGTACCTGGTGTCTGGCTCTAAACAGGAATGGAAGTGGTGTACTTACGACATTAGCCCGAGGGAGCTCTCCTCCCGGTGCCTAATGCATGTGCGCGTACATCGCATGCTGCTACAAACCGTGTAAATGTAGGGTCTAAACAAACTACGCTAGTCCAGATACGCATGCCTAAAGACTCGGAACCAGTGTCACTGATCTACAGTAGTGCGAGACTCGCGGCACTCAACTGTAGTAGCCTGAACCACCGAATGCCTGAAGCTAAGAACAGTCCAAGCCAGGCTTGCACCATTCGAGGGGTTCCGCTCTAGCAGGCTACAAACTAGAATTACGCCGTTGTGGTGAGCTAGACCACACCCGGCTGTCGGGGGCGGGAACCTGTCGTCGCTGGTCGAGACCTGTGGGGACAAAGTACGTTATGTCCACTCTCAGCCTCAGGATGAGGACAACCTAACCGAAGCTAGCTAAGAATACACAAACTCGTTTCCTGACAGATCAATACATACTCAACAACAGTTACAACCTAGCATAGCATTACAAGCTTATCCACGGGAATCACAACATATGCCAGAAAGAACAAACCTAGCATGGTACTAACATGTAGAAATAGGAAACAATACATTCTAGTAGGAAATAGAACAGCATACAATCCTATCCACTAACATGCTTGTAAACAGTAAACGGGCAACAAGAATGCAATCAATGTATGAATCGCAGGGTCCACACAACCCAGTAA
This sequence comes from Sechiopsis laciniata, assembly GCA_037833695.1. Lineage (NCBI taxonomy): Eukaryota > Viridiplantae > Streptophyta > Magnoliopsida > Cucurbitales > Cucurbitaceae > Sechiopsis > Sechiopsis laciniata. The sequence goes on from JBBMKA010000003.1 coordinate 10,972,062, forward strand.
GAAATCCTTACCTGAAAATCAGAAAAGACAATCATAAAGATTTGCTCCTAGAGCTGCAGAACCAACACGAAACTTAACCTAGGCAGATAATAACAAACAAATAATTAATTAAACTCTAAACAACTTAGCAACAAACGACCAGCACATAAGGCTCAGAAAAAAGCTACACTGAGAAGGGCAGGTCTCGGCAGCCAAGGGTGTGCGGCTGGGTAGCAGACAGCACGAGCGAGACCGAAAGCTGGTGAGGTTTGTGGCTACTGTGCGCGCAGGAGGCTGCGACGTCTGGGCAAGCAGGCGGGTGGTAGCGAGCGAAGGCGCGGGCGCGAGGGGCTGTGCAACGATTTGATACGTGGGCTGCGATGGGCCACGACATGGTGTGGGCGAGGACGTGCGTGCGGCTGCAACGCGGGTAGGCTACTCTCAGTGAGGGAATTCTACAAGCAGGGTGAAAGCTTGGCGAGGACGCAAGGCTGCAGATACGAGATCGTGGGCATGCGATCTATGGCTCGGAAGTGCTGTGGCTAGGTGAGACTCGGCGTGGGCGAGGGGCTGCATGCGATGCAAGGTCTACTCAGAAGGTGATCGGCGAAGGGAAAGGTAGGTCTCGGTAAAAGAGGAAGAAGAAGGAGAAAAAAGGAAAAGAAAATCAATCCAATTGGGGGAAAGAAAAGACGATCGTAGAAGGAAGAACGATCAAGAGAATGACTCAATGCCACGTGTCGATCAATCCCAGAACCAACTAGGCTTCGAGCCCTAGCGAAGGCAAAACTTAAACCATTTTTTTCCTCCTTTTCTCTTTTAACTTCCTTTTAACAAAACAACCTCCAACCTCCAAACGGCAAAACTAACCCTGAAAGCCTGAGAATCACAAAAACAACCAAACTTCAGTAAATTGTAGAAACGGCCCTGAAACCCTAATTTATTACAAAACTAACCACGAAGGCAAAATTACTAAAATGCCATTAAAGGCTCAAACTGCCCTAACGGCCCAACCAAACATACCTGGGGAACCAGAATGGAAAATTGGGCCGTTACAATACTCCCTCATTTTATGACTTTTGTCCCTGAAAGTCCCTAAGGCTGAAACAACTCCAGATAGTGAGTCTTCATCTCATCTTCCAACTCCCAAGTTACTTCTTCGACCTCTGACAACACCACTTAACCTTAACCAAACTGATCTCCCGGTTACGTAAGATCTTGCGCTCTCGAGCTAGAATCCGCACGGGCTTTTCCTCGAAGCTCAAATCCTTGTTAAGCTTCAACGGCTCATAATCAACTACGTGAGACGTGCCACATACTGACATAACATCGACACATGGAACACATTGCGCACTGCTGCCAAAGATGGGGGCAAGGCTAAACGGTAAGCCACTGAACCGATCCGCTTAAGGATCTCAAAGGGTCCTACAAACATGGGACTCAACTTTCCCCCTTACTGAACCTCAAAACACGACGCATCGGTGCCACTTTCAGAAAAATATGCTGACCAACCTCAAATTATAAGTCTCTGCACCGAACAACCTGTCTATCACCAACCTCTTCTTAGAATACTAGAGATCTACAATGCTTGCCGTATAAGGCCTCAAACGGAGACATCTGAATCGTCGACTGATAACTGTTATTATACGCGAACTCCATCAAATACAGATACTGATCCCAACTACCGGAAAAGTCTAACACACAAGCTCATAGCATATCCTCGAGAATCTGATTTACCCTCTCAGTCTGACCATCTATCTGAGGATGAAAAGCGGTACTGAAGCTGCACTCGATTCCCAACCCCTTCTGGAGCGCTCTCTAGAAGCGAACAGTGAATCGAGAGTCTCGGTTCGAAACAATCTTTACCGACACATCATGGTACCAAATGATCTGATCTAAGAACAACTGTGCCCACTTCTCCACGGTATAGTTAACTCTACCGGGGATGAAGTGTGCATTCTTAGTCAGCCGATCCATAACAACCCAGATCTGAGTAGACCCTCTTAGCGTCCTCGGAAACCCAGAAATAAATTCCATCGAAATCTCCTCCCATTTCCACAAGGCACACTCAACGGCTGCAACAAGCCTGCTGGTTTCTGTCTGAGAGCCTTCACTTGCTGGCAAGTGAGATACCGGCTAACAAACTCTGCAATATCTCATTTCATACCCATCCACCAGAACGTCTGCCTGAGATCCTTATACATATTGGTACCCCATGGGTGCCAAGTAAATGGGAAACTATGAGCCTCAGTAAGCAACTCGGCTCTTAGTTCGGCATCTGCTGGAACACACAACCGACCTCTGTACCTCAAACCTCCGTCTGGTGATAGAACAAAGTTAAAATCTCCATCCTCCTGAACTCTCTCAATCAACCTTTTCAGCTTGGGATCACTCAGCTAGCCATCAATGATCCTCTGCTTAATCGATGGCTGAACTGTCAACTGGCCTACCCTAGCGGTAACCTCTCCCAACAACACAGAAATATCGGCTCGCTCGAACTCTTTCCACAAAAGAATCTGAGAACTCAACAAAGCTACAGAGTGCGACGTCTTTCTACTCAGTGCATCAGCCACAACGTTAGCCTTTCCCAGGTGATACAAAATCTCACAGTCGTAGTCCTTGACTAGCTCGAGCCACCTCCTTTGTCTCATGTTTAACTCCTTCTGAGTGAAGAAGTACTTAAAGCTCTGGTGATTTGTAAATAGCTGAATTCTCTCACCATACAGGTAGTGCCTCTAAATTTTTAAAGCAAACACAACCGCTGCTAGCTCCATGTCATGGGTTGGGTAGTTTTTCTCATAGGGCTTCAATTGTCAGGAAGCATAGGTAATCATCTTACCATGCTGCATCAGAACACAACCCAAACCAAACTTGGAAGCGTCATTGTACACTACAAAACCACCAGTTCCCTCTGGAACTGACAACACTGGGGCAGACGCCAAAGTGTGCTTCAACAGGGAAAAGCTCTCGTCACAACTGGCGTCCCAAACAAAGTCAACACTCTTTCTAGTCAACCTAGTAAGGGGTGCTGCTTTAGCAGAAAAAGTCATTGACGAACCGTCGGTAGTAACCTGCCAAACCCAGAAAGCTATAAATCTCTACGACAGTAGTCGGTCTGGCCCACGAACTCACTGCCTCAATCTTGGCAGGGTCCACTACAATGCCATCTTTAGAAACAACGTGTTCAAGGAAAGCCTCTTGCTCTAACCAGAAATCGTACTTGGAGAACTTGGCATACAACTGGTTTTCTCTCAAAGCTGTCAAAACTTGTCTCAGGTACGAAGCATGGTCCTCCCTAGTCTTTGAGTAAATCAGAATATCGTCTATGAACACAATGAAGAAGCTGTCCAAAAATGCCTTGAACACCCTATCCATCATATCCATAACGCTGCTGGGGCGTTGGTCAGCTCGAAAGACACGACTATAAACTCATAATGACCATCCTCGACCTAAACGCGGTCTTAGGGATGTCAGCATCCCGAATCCTCAATTGATGGTACCCAGATCTCAAATCAATCTTAAAGAACACCGAAGCTCCCTGAAGCGGATCAAACAAGTCGTCTATAAGCGGTAAAGGATACTTGTTGTTTACGGTAACTTTATTCAACTCTCGGTAATCTATACAAAGGCGCATCGATCCATCCTTCTTCCTTACAAACAAAATAAGTGCTCCACACAGAAACACACTCAGGTGGATGAATCTTCGGTCTAGCATCTCTTGCAGCTGAACTTTCAGTTCTCATAACTCAACTGGCGTCATACGGTACGGAGCTTTCGAGATAGGGAGAGTCCCTGGCTCAAGCTCGATGGAAAAGTCCACCTCTCTCTGTGGAGGCAAACCCGGTAGCTCCTCAGGAAAAACATCTGCGAACTCCTGTACTACTGGTACCTGATCAACAGTCAATGGGGTATTGCTTTCGCCTGACAACTTTGCCAAAAAGCCCCAAGCTTCTCGAGCTAATAAACAACAAACTTTCACTGCTAAAATCAATGGTGGACACACACTGCTCTGGACACCGCAAAACTTGAAGCTCTACTTCTTTGGTGGCCTAATCACGACTTCCTTCTGGCGGTAGTCAATCATTGTGTGGTTCACAGATAACCAATCCATACCAAGGATAACGTCAAAATCGCTCATAGGCAGGACTATGAGGGTAGCTACTAAAAGCTCTCTAGATATCTGTATCTGACCACTTCTAACTTTTTCACTAGCTATCATACTTACTCTCGAAGGAGTTGCAACACACAACTCAAACCCTAAAGGTTTGAGTTCTAAACATGCTTATCTAACAAACGAATCTGATATAAACGAGTGGGTCCAGCCTGAATCAAACAAAATAAAGGCATAATGGTCTAAGACAAGGAGCGTACCTACAACTGCGGAATCAGTCCGCTCTGCCTCCTGGCGAGTCGTAGCAAAAATGAGGCCTTGCTGCAGAGCCAGCCTGGCAACTGCTCCGACCTGGGTACTTCTTTGCCACATCTGTAGCAAGCTCGAGGTGAAGCTCCACAAATACCATAATGTGGCTTGCCACAAGTGTGACACTGAGGCAGCTGCCTGACTGCACCCTACTGGCGGTCCTGCTATCGATACTGCGGTCGATGCTGATCTCTACCCCGATACTAGCCCTGGCGGTGCTGCTACTGACTTCCTACTCGGGAGCTATCGAAAGACTCAAACTTCCTTTTTTGACTAGAGTAAGACTGAACAATCTAAACAGGTGCATCAAGGGCTTGCACCGGTGGGTACTTAGCATTATAGATCGTGGCCAATGCTACGACCCTGGCATACGAATCAGGAGCGAGTGCTTGAACATCTTGAGCAACCTCCTTCCTCAACCCGCCAAAAAACTTCTTTATCTTAAGCTCATTTGTGGCTATCAACTTCGGAGCAAAGTAGCTATACTCCGAGAACTTTTTCTCATAGCCAGCTATAATGTCTGTTCCCTGTTTCAAGTTCGAGAAGGCCTCCGCCATCTTCTGTTGGGCCTCTTCACTGATATACTTAGCCCAAAACTCAGTTATGAAAAACTCCCATGTGGCAGGTGGAGTCCCTGCTTGTCTGCCTCTATCGGTGGACTCCCACCACCAAACTACTGTATTAGTCTACACATGAGCTGCACACCTTGGCCCCTGAACATCCGGACAGCTCATAACATGGAAAATATACTCTATTTGGGCCAACCACTTCACTGCTACCAATAGACTCTCGGAAGCATCAAACGCACTAGGCTTCCACTTAATAAAATCCTTGAGCCATTTGCCGTACTCGGTGGCTCCATCAACCACATCTGTCTCAACAACGACAGGCTCTTGCCTGCTCGGAGGGTTCACCGGGGTTGCTGGGGCTACTGGAGGTGTCTTCGGAAGCAAATGTGTCAGCTGGGCTATCTGTGCCTGGACTCGTCTTGCTGTGCTGCCAACTGCGCCTGAGTCTCTACTCTCTGTTCAGCCAACAAACCGACCATCATCTTCATGACCGAAGCAAACTTCGCTCCAGGAGTATCACTCTGAGGCAAGGTAGCCTCTACCCTTTCTCTCAGTAAATCAACAGCTGGGGCCAATGGTGGCCTGCAGGTTGGGTCAACCCTGGACGTGGTCTCATCTACAACTGGCTCAGTACCAACTCCTCAGTTTACAGTACCAGACGTCCCTGCTCCTCTACGTGTGACCGGCATACTGGTGATCTACACTCAAACCACAAAGAGTTAGTCCTTACTTGGACCTTCACTGCTAACAACCGATAACACATGTATACTAAATGTGGTACTGTAACAAAAACCCTCAACAAAAGAACTTTCGACATACCTAACGGCCGTTGGAGTGCTAATGATCATGGAGACAAACAACCTAACTCAGTAGGTCTGTCTACAGAATCTATGACTCTGTGCTCTGATACTAACTGTAAGAACCTGACTCTAAAACAGTCCTAAACATGGTTCTTACTCAGCATGCATGCAGATTAAAGATACACAAGTCCGTGAAAAATGATTCAAAACACATTAAGTTCCAAATATAAAAGCATTCAATTCAGAATTCCTGTTTAAAACTTAAAACAATCTCTGGCCAAAGTATTATTAAAACATCCACAAAACAACATAAATAACATTATGCAAAATTCTCGACGGACTTTGTGTCTAACTACATGCTGAAATAATTAAAGACATAAAAATAGAGGGACGCCGGCAGCTCTCTTGATCATTCAGCTCCTCCGCTAGCCGTCCCGGTGCTGTCCTAAGTTACCTGGTGGAAAAACCACAGAAAATAAGGGTGAGTACAAAGGCACTCAGTAAGAATC
>JBBMKA010000003.1:10978438-10993556 GCA_037833695.1 Sechiopsis laciniata
TTGTGCAATTATCAGTTTTATAGATCCCCACTAATCTGTCTGCTAACTCAAACATGTTGTTTCTCAGACTGTACACACACACAAATCAATCATAAATACACATTGTCAGCCTAAAATAAACAACTTGATATATAAGTCTAGTCTAGTTTCTGAGTTATCAAACCTTATAATGATGAATTGGGCATCCTTGGTTCTGTCCTTCACATAATGCCCAACAATTGATACGTTTTTGAAATCTAGACCCCACCAAAAAAGACCATAAGTAAATGAAAAGGCAGAAAAAGTCTCATTTTGTGAAGATAAAGTCTTTACCCACAAATTTGTTATGTAATTATGATTCTAATCTTTTAAACAAACCAACACTTAATTAGAGAGTTCAAAAACTTGTCACCAAAATGGAACTAAAATCAAAAGAACTTTTTTCTAATACTTTTATAGAATTATAAGCCCAAAGGTAGAAGAAAAATAATTTAAGTGTTTGGTGTAGTTACCTAAAGCAGCATCAATTTCGTCCATCACGTAAAGTGGAGTTGGCTTGTAGTGGTGAAGTGCGAATACAAGAGCTAAAGAGCTCAGAGTCTGAAAGAAATAGTGAGTCCCGTTAAATTCGACATAGATATGATGAATATCAAGGATTCATGAAATAAGCAGTATGCTATTACGGAGTTTAAAGGTATAAAAAAATGCATTTCAAGGCTATGCAGGAAAAGAAAATGGCTTTCAAGATGATTAGAAAGCAGCCAACCTTTTCACCACCAGACAAGTTAGCAATATTCTTCCAGCTTTTTTTTGGTGGTCTGACGCTAAAAACAACACCTTCAGAGAAAGGATCCAAAGAGTCCACAAGCTCGAGTTCTGCATCGCCTCCAAGTGTGATCATCTGTCAAAAAGAATCAAGGAAAATATTGAAGCGTAACACTCCAAAATACAACTAGCAACAAAGAACAATAGGAGGGGGAACTGAATAAGAGAGATCATTAGAAGCCGAAGGTAATTACAATAACCCCCATGTGACTAGATATATAACTGGAAGAACATAAAATAAGTGTAGACTTCAGCAACTGTCGACAACAAAAAGGCTAATAACCATCAACTTTCAAGTCGGATTTGATGCCCAATTTAAGAAAATCCAATGGGTGAGCAATTACTCAATTTCATACAGTATTATGAAAAGAGTCAAACATGAACGTAAAAGTTAATAGCAGAGAAGGAGTGAGCTTAGATGAGAACCTGATACATTTCCTTCAACTTCAAAGATATAGCATTAAACCCTGACATGAATTCGTCCAACCTAAGAGTATTGTGTGCGATATTTAGAAGGCAGAAACCTGGAAAAGAATAGTGCAAATAATTGAAATACTTCAAAAAGATGAGAAACTTTTCATTTGCCTTTTTTTCCTCAATTCATCATATTGCTTCTTCGTTTCATCACGCTGCTGAGTGACGATATTAAGATCCTCAACTCTTTCATTATACACTTCCACTTTTCTTCGGTATCTGTCAAGAGATGGCATTTCAGAAAAAGAAGCAGATGGAGTACAAATATATTAAGAAAATCCATAATGAATAGTCTTACTCAGTGATTGAATCAAGGTTTGGATTCATTTCTTTTAGCTGGGCATCCAATAGTGCTACCATTTCAACAGCCCTTTTCAGATCACAACTCTCAACAATGTCTTCTGCAAGAGTTGCTTGAAGTTTCTCGGGGTCAACAAGATCTTTATGTATTCTGCCACAAGATATGCAATACAAATGCTTCATCCAAAAAAAACATACAGTAAGACATCATTTATCTTTGAAATGTTACTTACTGCTCCATATGCTTTGCTATAGCAATCTGCAAACCATCAAGCTTTGTTCTGTAACCCTTCTCTTTCAACTCTAATTCTTTGTATAACTTCTTCAAGTCTTGTAGTTTAAAGTCAGCATCAACCTATATACAAACAACCTTTCAGAGTTGATTCTCAATCTACAATGATGCAAATAAAAAATGAAGTCATAGGCTTGTAGGGGAATACCTCTGATGCCCTGAGTTCATCCATGGTCTTCTTCGCTTTATTATAACTGGATTTGGAGGTTTCACAGACTTCTTCTTGCAGATGAATAAGCTGCACATGAAAGGGGCAAGTTCTATAAGGAAAGAGCTTAAAGAATTGAATAGAAACGGCCTAGTAAACACTTTACCTTTTCAATCTCTTTAAAATTTTCATGAACTGCAAATGCTTTCACTTCAATTTCTTTGAATTTTTCCTGCAAATTGTTTTTCTCCTTGTCAAGTCGTTCCTTCTCCATTTTTGAATCCTCGATAGCCTTTGTCAACTTCTTTATTGTTTTTTGGCTTGTTTCAATCTGAACTTTACAGCGATTGATATCAGTCCTGGTTTTGTCGATATCCTACAAGGAACAGAACATGAATCTCTGACAAGTAATTTGGTTATCTGGATATTGCACAGTAATAAATATACTTACAGATTGAATCTTATTCACTTTAGCCTTTTGAGATTTCAATCTTTCACCGCCAGCATATTCAATCTGACTCTGAAGTTTTAAAGCCTAAAAATCAGGACAAGGCGTGAATAACTGAAAATCAATACCATCAAGCCATTTTTACTAACTGAAACAAACAGTTCAGTAAACAAGCTTCACATCACTAACATATACAAATCAACCATGATAGAGACAAATGCATTCAATAAATCTAAATGACATTGGACTTGACCCAAAGGGCATCATGGTGCTGCTATAGTCATGCTCCTAGCATACCTTCTCTTTTAGCAATTTTGAGCCTTGTGTAAGTCTATCGATCTCTTTCTCCTCTTCCAAGATAATGTTCCTTAGCTCCTGCAACCGCTTGAGCTCATCATCTTTAGGTTTTGATGCAGCCTCAAGGGACCCTAATTGTTGTTTAAGACAGCTATGTTGTGAAGTCAAACTGCCAATCTGCTTAGGCCAATAAAAGCAGAAAAATAAAACATGTTAAAATAACTTCAACTATATTTATCTAAAGACAACTAAGTGACGAGACAGTCAATGAAACTACCTCCTGTTGGGTTTTTGCTAATGACATCTCTAACTGCCCCACTGCTTTATCTGAAGCTTGGTGATGTTGCACAACATCAGCAATTCTTTGGCGAATTTTACTTAGAGCATCAACCATTTCTGTGAGGTCTTTCTCAGCTTTGGAAAATGTTTCCCTTGACACACTGGACGATCGAATTGATGTACCCATCTTACCACCCCTAGGCATACCTCCCCCACCACTCATTGTACCAGATTTTTCCAACAAGGCACCATCAAGAGTTACAACTCGGCGAAAATCTCTGTTACCACCATATGAGATTCGTGTTGCCTAGGTACAATGAAGAAAAGATAAAGCCTCACTAAGAGTCTAGAACTCAAATAAACTTTCATGAGCAATTATTGTAGGCATAAATTTTGTCCAAATTAATTCTTTGTTCCATAGTACACCTTTATTTTTTCCTTCAGAAGAATCAGATAGTTTTTATTGCATATGCACAACTTTCCAACGTGAATATTTTTTTTCAATCAAAACTATAATATATAATGGGAAGGATGCACTCATGTCACTCGAAGATCATTGTATGCACAATCATGTCTTAAAAATCACTAAATACACAAAAATGAAGCACTTCCTTTATCACTTAGTTCCAGAGAGTACTTCTTTCCGGTGCCCTTTAAAGGAGTGAAGAAGTTGTTGTGGCATTGTTTCTTTTTATGCATTATGCTGGAAAATAGGATTGAAAAGAAACGACAGGAAGCATCAAAAATTGAGCACGCTACCACTTATTTGGCCCTATATTGGACTCCATTCATAGACTCCCCTTTATGTGTTTATAGTCTTAATACACTTTTTTCTCATTCAAGAAGTTTCTTTTGTAAATGTTTCAATAGGATTTTTCTAGCCGTTTTCACTTATCAATAAATAAATAAATAAAATGTTTCCTATAAAACAAAAATAGCAAGGTTGAAGTGAGAGAGATTATAGGGAATTTAAATCATTGATTGGCCATTATAAGTCCAATTTACGAAGTTGCCAAATAGAAGAGACGGACATTTACTTAAACTCAAAAGACTGCAGCATGCTAAAACATTTACAATATCCATTTTACACCTAAGACCTATGACCTACCAACTACAGTAAAATTCTTTCTGTACATGTGCATTATCAATAGCAGTTTAAGCTTGAAGAAGTGAAACATTTAAGTACAGTAAATTACTAAGAACCAACCTGCTCAAGATCCTTAGCAACAACTGTATTCCCTAATGCAGCAAAGAAGGCAAGCTTCATCCTTTCATCTTGTACCTTAATTAAATCAAAAAGGCGAGGAACTCCCTCAGGAGTGCTAACTTTTGCCTTCAACTTTGACAAATGATCGACTTGCTTTTCCTGCATGATGAGATAAAAGGGTTTAATGAGTCACCGTTCCCAATTTCAAGTTGCATGCTTAGCTTATTAGCATGAGTACAGTAGTCTGTATTTCGAGAATGAAATACACGTAAATGCATACGCATAAGTGGCTTAAATATCCTTTCTGTTAAGATATTAATTCACTTAGAATATTCCAAAGTCGGTTTGGATGTATCTTCAATCTTTGGACAAAAGCATCACAGACTAAGTCTAAAACAAACTTTAAGCATGGAAATAATTAAACAATATATATACAATTGAATTATGTTAAATCACCAATCAACCCGAAAGCTTAAGCTAATGGTTTGTGGTTAAATTTAATTATGTCAACTAACACGCCCCCTCACTTATGGGCTTGGAAAACTGAGAAATGCCCTACAAATGAAATTCAATTTTAATTGAGGAAAACGACTCGGAAGGAACTGGTACTCAAGACCTACTACTCTGATACCTTGTGAATAACAAGAAGAGAGTAATATTTTGTGTATTATTCAATGATAATTAGAAATTACATAAATAGAGAAACTTTCACTATACAAATAAGAAAAAGATAATACAATATGGAAATATCCTCTACAATAAATATTATACTAATTACAAGATCTTAATCAAGTAAATATACAAACAAATAATATGAGAATAATGGAAATATATATATATATATATATCAACCAACACTCTCTCACAAGTGGAAAACAATATTAATTGGAGACGAAACAATTTCAAAGAAGTTTGAACACAAGAGCTCTTGCCCTTATACCATGATAAATCATGTTAAATTGTCAATGATGGAACCAGTATGATTCCTAAATGAGTTTCTTTCTCAAGTTGCAAAAGAGAGAGACCAATATCTCTTAGAAAAACAAAAATCTATATATAGCAGTGATAAGCAATGTAATACCAATATCATAAAAGTTGCAACGCCAAGATTTTCTCTTCGCAGTAATTCAACGCACGCTTGAGCTGCACCAGATGTTTCCACAACAATATAATCAAGTCCATGGCAAGCCGTTGATATTGCAACATCATACTTTGCTGCAAATACAACATCATTACACCAAAATTGCATATATCTAAAATGAAAAGACAAGATATAAGAAGTAAAGTAAACATAATTGATGACTTCAAACACAAAGGTATATACTGATATGACTAGGAAACAAAGTGAACTGTGTTATAAATAAATTTTCAAAAGTGTATACTGATAAGAGGAATTTCTGTAGTAAGTTGAGGTGTGTGCTATCTTTGTGGAGACTTTGGGCAGAAAGAAATAATAAAATCTTTGGAGGGTTGGAGAGGTCTCCAAGCGAGGCTTGGTCCCTCATTAGATTCTATGTTTCTCTTTGGACCTTTGTTTCTAAGTTCAAGCTCTTTTTCAATTATTCTCTAGGTATTGTTTTACTAGAGTGAGGCCGATTTTGTAAGTTGCCTCCTTTATTTGTGAGCTTTCTTTTAATTTCTTTCGATAACCAGGAATTAGAGCTTCACAACATTACATACTTGGGGCACTCACGCATGTTCCAACGCCCAGAGACAACAAGGGATTTTACAATTAAAATCATTCGTGGGTTTCAAACCTAGGACCTCCAAGAGAGTCTACCTTGGACTTGAAGACCCCAAGCCTCTACCAACAAGGCCTTCTTTATTTGTGGGCTTCCTTTTTTTATATATCCTTGTGTTTTTTTTTCTTCTCTATGAAAGTTAGGTTTATGACAAAAAAAAAATAATAATGATAACAATAATAATAAATTTTGAGGGGAGAGAGAGAGACTTAACAATATCATCGAAAATGTTTATATTAATGCCCAGAATTGCATTATGATTCTTATAGCCAAGGATGGCAGGTTTTAATATGTGAAGAAAAAAAGTTGCATCAAAAGAACAATAACTCAAATATGGAAAACTCACAGTCAATAGCACCTAAATCACCCATTCGCCCATATATACCCTCAATCTGATTGGACTCCTTGGCCTTCAAAATTGCTTTAAGGACCGATCCCTGACTTTTCTCTGAATCCATAACAGATTTAAGTTCTGCAAACTTCTGCCTAGCAGCCTGTTCTAGAGGAATAAGTGTTTCTTGTTCCCTGATGCACTCCTGACAAGATAGTGCAGCATTTTCATTATTTGCCATAGCATAAAAGAAAATGATAGTTTGATTCATAAAAATGATAGAAAAGTGCTCTTAAAACAGATAACTTACGTGTTCTTCTTCTTGGGCTTTCAAAGATTCCAATTTTCTCTTTTTAAGCTCATTTTTAATCTGTTCGATGCTTAACGATTTTTCTTCTTTGCTTTTCAGTATGTTATCCATCTGCTTGCGAGCATCATCGAAAGCTGCACGATCACTTTCATGCTGAAACAATCACCACAATTTCAGACAACAAGATAGAATCCTAACTCCACATCTCCCCCAAAAGATATTTTCACTGTCAGATTATTGTAGAAAGTTTTATATTATCAAATTATGACTTTCACTTTAATATATTCTTGTTCTGCAAGTAAAAGAGATAACATCAATGATAACAGAAAAAATAACATGCAGATTGCAGACTTAATTTTTATACAAAGTATCACAAGAAAATGAACATAAGAAAAACAACTTTAGTTTGAGAAGATTTATGCAAATGTGAGACCTCACTGTGAAGTAGAAAAGTAATGGATATTTAATCAATATTGTACATTCCAAGAAATGGATATTTACCTTCTCACTCAATAGTCTGCTCTCAGTACATGCCACTTCAAGGTTTCCCTTGTGCTCAATTAGTTGCTTTTCCCAAGGTTCTAATTCAACGCGAACTTTTGAAAGCTCTGAGCGATACTTCTCAGTTTCAACTTGAAGAAAATAAAATAAAGAATAAAGCAGTTTACAAAAATATTAGTTGCAACATTAGCACTAACAAATACACAACCTCTGTAAAATTCTGTCTAGCGCAGAAAATAAAACAAAAACTACAAAACAAGAATAAAAATAAGAGCTTTGTACACTTGTAGTCAGTTGAATAGAAATAATGTGAGCATGATTAACAATACAAAAACAAGTTAAGATACTCATCAACTACCATCTATCAGTTTAATGAAGTATTATGTCATGCATAATGCCTTGCTCATTGAAACAATTATAATTAAATATCTAAATTTGAATTCCAGAAAAGAGATAAAATGAGAAAACTTGGTTGCAGTCAGGATGTTAATGAATCGATGATGATTGTGCTCTTCACAACACCATTTTTTCCTTTATAGGAGAATGTTGCATTGTATTAGTAAAATCATCAGAAATTGACATTAAAATAGTGCCAAGGATTGGCTCTTAGTAGACAAAAAAAAAATAACAATAATAGCTAGCTTTGTCTAACAGTACGTAATCAATTGACATTTTTAGATCTAAAGTATTTAATGAGATAACTAAACTACCTTTTGAACTCTCTTGAATTTCCTCCAAGAACTTCTCCTCATCTGAAAGAAGCTTTTGCAATTGTGGAATACTCTCCTCGAGCTTTGGAATCAAGCCTGTTGATTCTTCACATTCCTTTATTAAGTCATCAGTTTTTGTAGAATCCTGCAATAAAAGACAAGATAAGATTTATGCACATGCTCAATACAAACTGTGCATTTTTCCACACCTTTTCAAGCTTATCGTTGAGTTTCTTTATCTTCTGCTTTATGTGCTTCAAATCCTCACGATATTTAACATCCTGACGTTCAAAGTCCTTAAATTTTTCCTTGGATATTCGCAAGTCATTATCAAGTTCCTGGAATGCACAATTACAAAATGAAGGTATAAATCGATAGCATAATAGATTCCCATTTTAAATGCAGGTCAAACAAAAAGAAAGAAATCAAATCTTTAACAAAGAAACCAAGACAAACCTCTTTTCTTTTCATATTTTTTTCATGCACAGCTTCAATTTCCCTTAAATCCTTGCTAGTTTCACGAATCTTTTCCCTGCAACAGGACTTTTAAATTGCATTAGAATGCATTATGGACATTGCCAGTCTAAACCAATATGGTTTCATTGTTGAAGGAAAAAAATCATATAATACCAAATTATATAGCTAAATGAAACAATTTTATCCTTAAATTTTCAATTTCATTTTACTCAACTCTAACCTGTGCAAGGGATAATAATATTAATACCTCATAAAAATTAAATCAGAAAATTGCTCATGAACAAACCAAATGAAACACATCAAACCAAACAAACAAACCACCTTAAATCAAAATAAGAAATGCCCAAACCCAACTGGGAAAACATTTTAATCTAGTCACAAAATCAATAAGTGAAAGGGTAACTAGAATCAACAACAAAATGTCCGACCCATGCTAAAAAAAGATTAAATACAACAAGTATATCGAAATGTGCACCTGCACACCCTTAGGCGCAGTCCCATAAAACTCCCCAAGGGCATTTCACTTCTAAGACCCTCATTTCTTCAAACATATACAAAAGCTCTAATTTCTTTAATCAAGTATATTTACATATTTCTCAACCATGCGTTCCCCAAATAAAGTATTTCGTACTTCCATCCTTAATTAGACTTAACAAAACATATGAAATATGCTAAAACTCCTCTCTCTTACTTAAAAATGAAAAGAAGATTTTTGCATTGCTCTTGTTTCACTCATTTTTTATTATCTATATAAAAAAAAAAAAAAAAAACATTATTTACCTTGTCTAACATTTACCTCACCAAAACTAAACCTCCTTTTAATTCCAAAAAAAAAAACTAAACCACTTTTCCTTTTCTTTTCCCAATACTTTGTCTCATGTTTCAAAAAACTCTAACACACCTAAAACTAAAAGAATCAATACCTAGAAAAATAGCCTCATCTAGCCAGAAAACCATTAATAATTAGACAGAAAACTTTGAAAGAAAACATAAAAACTAAACTAATGGAAGCCGTTAGTTATACGTATACCATTTATTCAAGCTTAAGATTAACTTTGATGAAATTATAACTAAATTTTACCTCCTCAAATAAGTAGAAGTGTAAAATCTAGATATTTTTAGAAAATTAAATAGAGTGGTAAAAGAATTGAGAAGCTAAAATAGATGGATATAAAAAAGAACCGCTCAGTTTTCTGAATTGCTTCGAAGGTGGACACTTCGCCTTGCAGTTCAGTTGTTCTCTTTGTAGTATCTTCATGAGCTAGCTTCGAGGCTTTCTCTCGCCACTTTAAAAGTGATAATTCTTTTAGCATGTAGGCCTCTGCTTCATTCTTCCCATCCTGTTATGAATAGATGTAAAAATTGTTTCATTTATGCAATCGGAAATGGTTTTCAGAAAACAAGGGTACTCTACCTCTAAGGCATCTCTTTCCTTCTCAGCCAACTTGACCATTTGCACCACACCAGTACGTTTCTCATTAAGGGACTCTAACCTGTAAGACCAATTATAAACAATGTATACAATGGTTAAAATCCACAAAATTTTAGAAAATAAAATATTTGAATACGAATCTTTATAATGACAATTGACAGAGATAAATCATAAATCTATGGATTTTTTTTTTGTTTTGGATAAAGTTTCAAGTTTTCATTGAGTAAATAATGAGAGAACGATATAAAGTGGCATACAAAAAATAGACCAAACAAGGGAGTCCACTTATAAGAAGGGTCACGAATCAAGTAAACTGACTCCTAGAAAACCAAAACCATTGTAGTGTGGTTATAATTCAAAAAAAAAAACATTTTGAGCATGAGAAAATATTACAAGTTTGTTTAGTATTACTATTGTAGATGTTATTTAATGAAGATTGATTCTTTTATAGCATACCAAAAATTAATATTACCCTCATGAGCATACTAAAAGCTAGTCTAATTACCAAACTAATATTATTGTTCCAAAAAATACTTATATAGTATTTTAAATAAATCAATAAAAAATATCATAGTTTTTCATGATTATTATATTATCCATTACAAATGATAGCTTGTTTCTCACAGTTTTCCTAACCGTAGAAAAATATATGACTATCGTATAGTTATTTGATTATGTAATCTTAAGTTCAGTAATTGAAAGTAGTTGGAAAAAAAGCTTCCGATTTCTCTTTGAAGCCATCTTATTATTGATGAATTCTACAATAATCATCATCAAATCTAAATTAAATAATTACAAACTATTACTGATCTTTTCCATGCCGTAGATTTAGATATGAAAGATGCACTAGTAAAAAAAATCTAAAAAGGTAAAAACCAGTACATAGGATCTCCATGAAACTGAATCTTGAGACAAAATTATTCAAAGTGGATTTTTCATGAAGAGCAAAAAAGAGGGGAAAAAATCTATGGATATCAAAATTTTATTAAAAAAATTCAAATATAGCAAAAATTGATTGCTTCAATGAAGCCCACAAAACTTATGGCTTCAATCAACAGAAACGGATGGTTTCAATCAAATTAAATTAATGGCTTTAATCAAGTTAAACTGATTGAAAACAATTAAGTGAAATTGATTGAAAACAATGAAAGTTGAAATATTTTGTTGTATGAAATATTTTAAAAAGTTTCTATATTACAATAGGAATGTCATAATTTTCTATCTACAACAAATTTCCTTAATTAAATATCTGCTACTGATGTCTGAGGAGCATCAACAGAAACACTCGCAGAATAAGCATACAGTGCAAAATTTGTGAGACGTGCAGAAAACCAGCAAGAAACTATCCACCAAAATAAAATTGAGAAAAAAAGGCACTTACTGCTTGTTTGACTCGTGAATCACTTGAACATATTTGATAGTTCCGATTATATCCTCCAGATATTCAAGGAAGCCTTCATCATGAGGTCCTTGAGCTTTTGGCTTCATCAGTGAAATCTGTTCAACTTCACCCTGATAAAACCAAAGATATATCACATTTCATAGAAGTACTCCACCTTAATACAATCGATCCATATGAACTAACCTGAAGAATTAAAAAGCGATTGTTGTCCAAATCAACTCCTTTACCCTTTAATTTTTTGGTAACTTCAGTGAAGTTACTTGCACGATTATTAATGTAATATTTAGAGGAGTTATCACGAAAGGAAGCCCGGGTTATGACAAAGTCACTTCCCAGAACAGCTTCATATGCTCCATCATCCTGCAAAGTTAGTGAACAACATAATTCTAGTCGATAATCAATTCTCAAAAAACAACACATTTTAAGAACATGCAAGTCATTAAATAGTTTTTTTTTTTTAAATAAATTATCAATCTAAAGTTACCAAATCAACTATTTCTTGGAAGTGAACTGAAACACTTGCACTCTCTAGATTTTGGTGATTGGTGGAATTATGAATTAGCTCCGAGACTTTGTTGAGTCGCATCTGCACATCATTTATGCTATTAAAAAAAACTAGGAGAATTTAATAACTCATTCTCCATTATAATAAACATAGAATTATATGTCGTGTAGTGTAGTGTGTATCATGTAAGAAATATGATAGCCATACATGATAACTCCCTCTCTCCTCTGTATACAATCTATTTATAGACACATAAGAATCAATATTATTGCCAACAGATATCAACTTTTCACCAAAATTCAGGAATATAGTTGTTGGGATGCAAACAAAGTATCCCACATTAGTTAGATGAGGGGAAGATCATGGATATATAAGTGATAACAACCATCTCCATTGATATGAGGCCTTTTGGGAGATGCCCAAAAACAAAGCCATGAGGGTCTAGTCCCAAAGTGGACAACATCATATCAATGTGGAGATTCGGGTAGGGTTGTTATCCTTATCATATAGTATGTAGAAACATTAGACCCTATGGCCAAATCCTTGACGATATGAGCTATCCTCATAGTCTTTGTGGCAGAACTTGATGAACAAGACTAAGGACATTGGACACAAACGGTGTCATTTTAAATGAAAATCTAAATGATAAATGTATATGCTGGAACCCAAATATTTTGCATATGCAGCACTCAATTTTTCAAACATATTGGGCAGGCAGAGACTTGTTCACTTGCATTGATTGAAAGAAGCCCAAAAGCAAGTTAATATAAGTTTAAAATGTGTTTGTTCAAGTTGGTTAAGATATTGTGACTTCAAAAGCTGACGACTCATTTATGGTTTTCGAGCATGAAACTATGACAATTTTTCTTCCAGTCTATGAAAACAACATACTTGTACTTGAAAATTATTGAATGAAAATAGATTGGTCAGTATTTTTCTTCTTTTGATGGGAAACAAAACCTTCATTGATGAATAAATAGGTTGAAGCTTTAACACCTTAAATCATACTGTACTACAGCCATTCAGAAGAAGGTTCTATAAACAATGTTGGGCCCTGGCCTCCAAGCCAATTCTACAGTGTACAGACACCTATTTACCAATCTATACCTAAATTCCCCTTCATAATTAACGAATTAAATCCTTTTTTTTTACAAAGCCCAATCAATGCACGGTATCAAGCTGGTAGTACTGAGATATCTAAAAGAAAAAGTTCATCCTGGGTTACTCAACCAGGAAAATAGACCCAAGAATTTAGATGCTACACTAAATATATTTTGTCTTAGTAGGTACATGGTTTGTTAGAGGTAAAAACGAAAATAGGCTCCATTGAGATCGAATTGGCGTGAGTACCTGTTTAGCTCGCTTTCCGAAGACAAATAACATGGCGTCAATTACATTACTTTTGCCACTGCCATTGGGTCCAACCACTGCAGAAAAACTCTGAAACCAGAAGAAAAGGAGAAGAAGTAAATTGGGTGGCCAATTTTCACAATTCTTAGCAGAAAATCAAAAACCCTAGGGTTGGAGTGGGTAACGAACCTTATGGAAGGGTCCAACGCGTTGCTCACCGGCGTAGGATTTGAAGTTCCTCAAAACCATTTCCTTAATGAACAGCCTCGGACCTCTGGATCTTCCAGAGAAAGAGTCGTCACCACTTTCCGCCATGATCTCGTCCTGCGCCGCTTCGCTACCCATTTCCGAAAAATCGAGATGAAACTTGAGATGAAAACCACTCACAGAGAGCTTTTCGTAAATTAAAGAAAGCTTTTCATAAAGGATTGACGCTCTGCTCTGATCTTTAATTTCCTCTACTTCTCCCGGTTCCAGTCTCCACAAATTTGTTTAAAAGCTCTCTATGCATATCAGATTAGGCGGGAAACTTCCAAACCCCTCTCATTTTCAAAACTAAACATGGGCCGTCGAATTTAGGTCCCAACACATAGCGGCCTGACCCTTCAAATATATGGACTATGCAAACGGGAGCATAGGAGAGATAATGATTATGACGACAGGTTTGAAGGATTTTACTTTCTTTTTTTGGTTTAGTTTTAATTTTTCTTTGTATTTCAAAAATAAACATTTTTATTTCTACATTTTAATAATATTTACTTTTGGTCCTTACGTTTTGGAGTTTAGTTTCAGTTTAATTTCTATTCTTAAAATTGAATACTTTATCTTTAACATGTGAAGAATTTAGAAGAATATACAATTTTGTTTGATATAAGATGCTATAATTGGTTGTGTCAAAATTTTTTATTTAGATTAAAGACTTATGCGCTATTGTGATAGAACACTCTTATTTAAATGGCATATTATGAATAGTTGAAGTACGAGTGCTATTATGCCTAAACAAATTTAGAGGATAGTTATTAGGAATGTAGGTTTTATGAAAATTTGAATGAATGCTTTTTTTATGCTTTTATCAAACATTAAGGTTGGGTCAACCTTGTCCAACCTCACTAAATTATTTTGTGTGGATTCTCTCAAATAAACTAGTATTTGATGATACAAAAAACTTTATTCTCAGGTTTATAATAAAAACGATCATAATTTCTTCAAGAGTCTCGTTTGAATTTTAGGTCCCGTCACATTAGTTGAAATGCGCCTAAATTGACCCGGGCAGTCACGGATATAAAAAAAAAAAGTTTCATTAGTTGAACTTGGTTCCATCTTTTGAACTTTAAGGGTGTGGTTGTGCCACCAAAAATAAGGAGGTGAATGAGAATGAGAATGATTTTTCGTGTTTTGGCCACCGAGAATCATTATCCCCGTAATTGCGCTTTTTAAAAGTTACCTTTTTCATTCTCCTCCAATCTACTTTTCATTATTCCCTGCAACTTTTTATATATCATACGACTATTTTTCACTATCATCATACTCATTATTTTATTTTCCCCATAATCATTCACTTCACCACAAACACAAATAATCATTAACTTCATCTCAAACACAAATAATCATTATCTCCATAAACATTCTATTTCCTATTCTCCCACTAATTCTCATTTATCCCATATTCATTATCGTTCCTCTTCCCCTAAATACACCCTAAGGGGGTTATTTTTTGCTCGTTGTTGGTGTCAGAGATGTGTGGGGTGTGTCCTCTCGTTCACCAAAGTTGGGGGTTCCCGCTTGTTGGAGTCGTTTAGTTGGGAGTCCATTATGTAAATAAAGAGAGGCTAACTTTTTTTTTTTTTTACATTCGTGACTACCCAGTTCAGGTTGCATGCACCTTGGCTAATGTCAGATGGCATACCGCCTAATCCTATGACATTTAGATTCAAGAAAATTAATAGTAAATTAATTTATAAGTAGGTGATCACCATGAATTGAACTAATCATCATTAAAAGTTTCCAAAAACCTATTTGACCATTAGGCCATAATGAATTAGTTTTTAAATATGTCTGCACATTTTTTCAAAAAGTATAATTAATTAAGTATAGAGAATTGAATTGGTT
>JBBMKA010000003.1:10993656-11010033 GCA_037833695.1 Sechiopsis laciniata
AATGAATTAGTTTTTAAATATGTCTGCACATTTTTTCAAAAAGTATAATTAATTAAGTATAGAGAATTGAATTGGTTTAATCAATAAATATTACTTAGTTTAGTTTTGTCAAATTTTAAATAAAAAATTATTACAACTTTTGTATTTTTTGCTGTCAATTTAAGTCTATTTCATGTAGCTGGTATAACTTTTTTTTTAAGGCATGTATAACTTACACTCTTAATATTTTAGTTGTATTCTCATCAATTTGATCATTTTTGTCCTTAGTACTATGGCTGGGGCAAAATCACCGGAGGATTGCACATGAAGGTTCTTGTGTAGTACATGTCTATGTATAAGGTTTATGGGGACAAAACCAGTTTCGTAAGTTATGGACCAATCGTCTAATTATATTCTTTTTTCAGTTTAATTTAGATTTTAAATAGAGAGAATTATGTCAAGTTTGTCAAATTCTCAAAGTAAATTGTTTATTCCCAAGTTAATTTTTCAATCATTGAAGCTTATGGAAGACACAATAACATTAATTGAGTTCAATAAATTTCAAACACAAGTGACTTCAATTAGTGGCAATCCCTATGTAAATAGTATTATTGGTCTCAAGCAATATGAGGATCAAATATCGATTTTCAAAATCGAATTCATAATCGTAGAGTTGAAATAGATACCATCAACCAAGATAACCAATGTGCAATCAAGTATTTAGTGTGTCCACGATTGTCTTTAGTCAATATCAATGAATGCCTTCAATCAATATAATTGATTGTCCCTAGGAGGCGATACAATTGGTCAAAAGTTTGAATTTTAAAGGTATGCTTCCTTGTAGGGGTGATAATAAAAACCGAAAGTCGACAAAATCGATCCATTGGATTGATTCAAAATTTTCATATAATATTAGACATATTGATTATTATTTGGAGAAAATCAAAAGTTATTGGATCGGTTTGATTTATATTGTAAAAACCAATAAAAACTGAATCGAACTAATATTGATTTATTTACCTTTTTTTCTTTTTATATGTTAGTTTAATTTTTTATTGATAAATGACTAATTATTTTTGTTTAATTTAATTGTAAATTTTGAGAATTTTTAGGGGGGAAATATTCAAATGGGGGTTGGAAGTAGAATAACAAGTAAAATAGTATAAAAGAATTAAACCATAATTAAACCGAAACTAATATAATAGGGCTATTGATTTTGTCCTTTACTAGACATTGGTTCGGTTTCTTTTTTGTCAAATTAATTGGATCGGATCGGTTATTGGTTTAGCCTAAAAATCAAGGAAAATCAAACTAATAGTTTTGTCTTTTATTGGTCATGATTGATTCGGTTTCTCTTTTTAAAAAAATTGATTGGATCGGATCAGTTATTTGTTTGACGTAAAACCAAAGAAAACCGAATCAATATCACCTCTACTTTCCTTAAGGTCTCAGGTTTGAGACTTGTGACATTAATTTGTAGATACCGTCAATTGTGTTTTTACTTCTCTAATATATCTTAGTGTTGCATCCTTTGAATAGTAGGGGAACGAAGCTCTAACTCTCGATCATTGAAAAAAAAAAAGAATTATTAATTGAAGTCATTAAACTTGAGGCATTTTTTATAGAAATTTTCACATTTTATTATTCTTGAAAATTCTTATAATATATTATTCTGTATGAAAAATATCATAGTAAATTAAATTTTGAGTGGGGTGAAAACAATAATGAAATTAAGTTTCTTACACTCGTTTGATAATTTGGTTTTGTTTTAATTTTTGAAATTTTAGTTTACCACTCAGTAAGAATTTCATTTCTTTAAATAAATATTTAAATTCAAAACAATTTTAAAAAATAAAAATAAGTTTGTAAAGGTTATTTTTGTATTTTCAAATTTTGGTTTATTTATTTATTATTATTATTATTTTGTTTATTTAGTTTTTAAAACATTGGTAAAATGTGAATTTTTATTTTTTTTTAAAAAGACGTGTTAAAAATAGTTGTTGTGAATCTAAAAAAAAAGTTGTTGTAAATTGTTATAAATCTAATTTTTTTAAATTCAAAATCAATTAACAAAATGATAATTAAGCGGACGTTAATCTTCATGAACTAAAACGATGATTTGGAGTTCAATAATTCCACAATTGCGTGAGAATTGAACTATAACTTTCTATAATGATAATTGTTGTAAAGAAAAATAAAAATACAAAAACTTTCTAATATGACAATTGGTGTTTATTTTTTAATTTATAGTTAAACTGTGAGAGACGTCAGAAAAATCAAAGTGGATGCAGTGAATTTAAAGGCTGAATGGATGTTCTTTCAAAAAAAATAATAATAATAAAAAAGAAGGGATGTACTTTTTAAATTTATTTATGAAGTGAAGCAATGGATGTACTTTTTAAATTTATTTATGAAGGGAAAAAGTTTCAATATATAGTACTACATTCAAATTAGGACACACCAACAATCATTATGTCGTACTGGTTTATTTTGAAGGATATATATACAATTTTTTTTTTTTTTAAAAACCTTTAGTATGCTTAAGATTTAATTTAGTTATAAATTATGTGGATACGTTTTTAACCATAAAATAAAATAAAATAAAAAATTACGTGGATAATTGATTTGGTGTGAATAATGAATATGGTGAAGTAGATTTTATTCATGCACATACGTTCGAAATTCCAAATATGCACACAAATATTGGATCCAATAGCCACTTTTACTCAAATGTGTTTATTATTATAATTTTATTTTCTTACAGTAATTAATTAGTTTGATGTTTGGTTGTATATTTTTAAAATGCTTCTCTGCTTACTTTATACAAAATTTTAAATACGATGAATTTCTTGTGTCAAATATATACTTCTACACATCAGTATTTATTTATTTTTATTTTTTTAATATCAATATTTAAAACTTAAATAAGTAAGAAATTGATTACTATGGGTACTTTCTTACATATAATTTTTAGCACGTAAATTTGCTTATTATATAGTTTTTTTTTATATAAATTGGAAATAATCTTTGATATTCAATTGTATACCCTTCATAGATTTCAATTTGGTAAATCTAACATTTTTACCTATTTCATCGATAAAAACATAATTCAATTGGTATAGAGTATAATATTATAACTAAAAAATTATGAATCTAAATCTCTCTGTCAGTTGAACTAAAAGAAAGCTTTTACATATATATTTAATTAAATAATAACATAACCTTTTATTTTTTCAGATAACATAACCTTCTATCTCATATTTAATTAATAATGAATGCAGTGTAGTTCTTCAATATTATAAATACAATGAAACCTATATTAAAACAAAATAAAAAAAATAATTAGGCCTCCTCACATTTTCAAATATGTGAATCAAACAAATTTCAATATTTTTATATTTATTGAAATGTTAGATTATTAGTATTAGACCCATAATATTTCTTAGTTTTACATATATGAACTTGACATAGGAGGAAAAGATATTAGCTATTTCTTACAAATACTAACAATAAAGAAACAAATCTTATGGTATCATATACAAATTAACTAACTATTCAAATCCCTTATTAATTCCCAATTGTGATCGATTAATTGAAAGAAAAAAACAGTTATATATCTTATAAATTTAAAGTAAAATGCATGGTACCTTTAATAACATGCTTTAATTGAACATTATTAGGGCCTAACAGTAAAGTTGTATTAATAGAAATATTGCCACAATTTAGGTTATTAATTAACATTTTGTTGACTATAAGCAGGGCATCGGCATCAAATATTAGAAGAGATCATCTAGAAAGATTTTAAAAATACAAATAGTGATTGAAGTTGGTTTAAGAAAAAGTGGGTCGGCAAAATGAAAAGGATTGAGTAATATTGTGTGATGATTTTTATTTATTTTATTTTTTTTTAAATCAATATTGTGTGATGAATTGAATATTTCTTAGAACCAAAGAAATAAAAAGGCTTAAAAGTGACACAATTGGTCAGATTTATTGTGCACCAAACACCATCATCATCCATCCATCACTTATGCATCATCATTATTATTCATACTTAGAACACATAAAGCAAAGACAGAGAATGACCTTAAAATGTGATGTTATCAAATTTTATTTGTTCTAAAAAATATATTTTATTTTAGGAAATTTGATGCATATGAGGTTGATGGGACAACACAACAACATTTGCAATTCAGCATCCCAACCCACCCCCAAATGTAAAACCTCAACTTATTTTTATTTCTTTAGCCACACAACCGTCGATTATTGTTCATTTGTATCATTGCATTTTTAAAATACATTAATCAAATGAAATGAGATTCAAATTTATAACTCCATAATTTTTTAATTAGTCAAAGGTGGTATTTGAAATTCTACTTCTTTTGTCAAATCTATCTATCTTTAATTCAACTTCATTTTTGCAAGAAGATTTAAATTTCTAATCCAATGGTATATATATAGTTACATTTGGAGGTTTATTTTATTTTAGACATGAGTTTTCAAATATTAAATTTTAATTTGTATGCATTAATATATATATATATATATATTTTAAATTGACTGTAGATTTCTTGTTTTTTAAAAAATAAACAAGAATAACGGTCTATTGACCTTCTAAAATTAATTTTAGAAATATATATATATATATATTTTTTGTTTATAACAATTTAAGATGGGAGATTTGAATCCATGATTTCTCGATCAATAAGGATACATTGATGACGCTGAGCTTTGTTGGCAATTTTAAAAATATAATTACCTTTAATCTTTTATTGCATTGAAATCATTAAACTAGTTACAATTAAAACTGACTTCAAAATTTAAGTATAGAACAATTTGAAGTTTATTTTTAGTACATAATCAAATAAAAATGGTAATTATAAAAAGCATAAAAAAATATTTATTAAAAAGAAGATTAAAATGAGAATGATTATTTGATAATGGAATGACTAAAGAGGCTAAAAAGAGTGGGAGGAGATTCAAATTGACAGCACAACGAAGAAAAGATAAATAAAATAAATGGAATCTCTCTTGGGTTGACTCGTCATTTGAAAATATTTGTGAGCTGCTTGGCTTCCATTCAACCTGTCATGACATATAAATAACTACAAATTCATGAATTTCAAAGACAAACAGCTCAGATTTCTCCGACCCCAATTAGTTATTATATTTTTGTATCCAAATTATTATTATTATTATTATTATTATTATATATATAACACGAAGGTGAGAGAGAAAGAGAGCGTTGAAAATGGTGTGTGTGGGAATTGGTTGAGAGGTGTGTGTTTTCTTTCATGATCATTTCCCAATTCCTTTCTCCAAATTAGTTAGTTGATACCATTATTATTATTATTATTATTATTATTAATTGTTAATATTTCTTCTTTCTTCTCCCACCAGTTACCTCTCCTCTCTGATCTTCTCATCAGTTCTCAACAAAAACATTCATCTCTCTCTCTCTCTCTCTATTATGTGATGTGATCTCACCCATTTCCTTCCTTCCTTCCTTCAATGACAAGGTCTTGGTCCTCTTTTGGAAGACCCAGCTTTACCAGGTAACTCATTTTCTTATTATACTTTGTTTTAAGCCTTTTATAAATTTCAAATTCCTACATCTAACACACAATTTACACATTTCATCCAAAAAGTTATAATTCAATTCACATCAAGTATGATATTCTACTCTAAACGTTTACATATTAATTAGATAACATAGGACTTTATCTCAAATTTAATTGATATTGAGTATAGTGATTCATCTATATTGTTAATACAACTAGATCTCTTCACATTTTCAAATATATATGTGAGCTGATTTTTTATTTATTGGAAGGATAGATTATCAGTACTATACTCATAGTATTTCTTACACTAATTAGTTTAAATGCAATTATTTTTCATCTATGAACTCGAACATGGAATGAAAAGATACCATCTCTTACAAATTTAAAGCCAAATGCTTGCATGGTACTTTAATAACATGCCTTAAATTTATATTTTTTTAGAATAATAACATGCCTTAATTGAACATTATGAGGCCCTAAAAGTAAAGTTGTTATTAATTAACATTTTGTCGGTTAGTAGGGCTTTGCCAGAAAATGTTAGAAGAGGTTCATCAAGAAGCATTTTAAAATTGCAACTACTAATTAAAGTTAGAAGAACAAAAAAAGCGTCGAGAAAATGAAAAGGATGGAGTAATACTGTGTGACGAAATGAATATTTCTTAGAATGAAAGAATAAAAAAGGCTTAAATTTGGCACAATTGATCATACTTATGTCCACCAAACACATAATATTTATGTCCATCCATCACTTATGCATTATTATTATTATTATTCGTACTCACAACACACAAACCAAAGACAGTGAATGATCTTAAAATGTGATCTTATCATT
Source organism: Sechiopsis laciniata (assembly GCA_037833695.1). Taxonomy (NCBI): domain Eukaryota; kingdom Viridiplantae; phylum Streptophyta; class Magnoliopsida; order Cucurbitales; family Cucurbitaceae; genus Sechiopsis; species Sechiopsis laciniata. The sequence continues at coordinate 11,000,032 of JBBMKA010000003.1, forward strand.
TTTCTATTTGTTCTAAAAAATATATATATTTCAATTAAATAAATTTGATGCATGAGATTGATGGCACAACACAACGACATTTGCATTTCGGCATCCTAACACCCCCAAAATGTGAAACTTCAACTTATTTTCTTCATGGACACACAACTGTCAATTATCATTGAATTGAATGATTGCATTTTAAAAATACATTAATCAAATAAATTAAAGCTCAACTTATTTTTCACCAATTAAAGTCGTCGACCCGGGGGCGGAGATGACGACGACGACGACAACATTGGACTGTGCAGCAGTAGCGACACCAGACAAGGAATGCTACCTGTGTTCCTCAATGACCTTGCAAATCACCAGGACTTTGTGGAGGTTACATTAGAAGTTGAGGATGGTTCTGTATTGGTACGCGACATCGACTCTCAAGACGATGCCACTCTCTCCATCACCACTAGAATTCGCAACAAATTCCCTTGGCTTCGGTCTGCCTCCTCCCGCACATCCTCCCTTGATGGGGACGATGTCGCAGCGGCAGCCATGTCAGCCCGTGATGTCCGCCGCCTCAATGCGCAGCTGCAGCGCACTCGCTCGAGTGCCCAGGCTGCACTTCGAGGCCTCAGATTCATCAACAAGACCACTGGTGCATCCGATGAGCTCTGGCAAAAAGTCCACTCCAGATTTCATTCTTTGGCTCAAGCTGGACTGCTTGCTAGACAAGATTTTGCTGAATGCATTGGTCAGAATTCAAACAATGTGACTAACGATTTTACATTTGTATACCAAACTAAAAAATAACGATAATATCTCAATTTTTTTACAGGTATGGTGGACTCGAAGGAGTTTGCGCTAAGAATATTTGATGCGTTAGCAAGAAGAAAAGGATTGAAGATTTCGAGAATCAACATGGATGAGCTCCATGATTTTTGGTTAAAGATTTCCGACCAAAGCTTCGACGCCCGCCTTCAAATCTTCTTCGACATGTAAGAATGATTCTCATTCATTTGCTTATTTCATTTCCTTTTGAAGTTTGTGTTATGAAATGGAAATAAATAGGGCAGACGCCAATGAAGATGGCCGAATCACAAGAGATGAAGTGCAGGAACTGATCTTGTTAAGCGCTTCTGCAAACAATCTCTCAAAACTCAAAGAGCGAGCTGAGGAATACGCTTCCTTGATCATGGAAGAACTTGATCCCGAAAACCTCGGATACATTGAGGTAAGTTTTCAATAATTTAACATGATATCAGAACGCGAGATTTCAAAATTCTTACATGACTGTGAAATGAAATGATTGATTCAGTTGTGGCAGCTTGAGACTCTATTGTTACAAAGGGATACATATATGAACTACAGTAGGCCCTTAAGCACAACAACAAGTGTAGGGTGGAGCCAAAATCTCAGCAGATTTAACCCCAAAACCTTCATCAAAACAACAACCACAACATTCCATTCTTTGTTCATCCAAAACTGGCAAAGAATTTGGATTATTTTTCTCTGGTGCTCAGCAATGACAGCTCTGTTCACATGGAAATTCCTTCAATACAAAAACAAAGCAGCATTTCACATAATGGGATACTGCCTTCCGATAGCGAAAGGCGCCGCTGAGACATTGAAGCTCAACATGGCTTTGATCCTTCTTCCAGTCTGCCGAAACACTCTCACTTGGCTTCGATCGACTGCAGCGAGATCTTTCGTCCCGTTCGACGATAACATCAACTTTCACAAGCTAATTGCGTGTTTCATAGTGATCGGGGTCGCCGTTCATGGTGGGGTTCATCTGGCATGCGACTTTCCTCGGTTGGTGAATTCATCGGCGAAGGAATTCGAACCCATATCGAGTGATTTTCACAACAAGAAGCCAAGCTATAAAGAGCTTTTGATGAGTGTTGAAGGGGCAACAGGAATTGTGATGGTGGTTTTGATGGGGATTTCGTTTACACTTGCAACTCATCGTTTTAGAAGAAATGTTGTGAGATTGCCTTGGTTGTTAACGAGACTGGCAGGGTTTAATGCATTTTGGTATTCACATCATCTTATGGGATTTGTGTATCTTTTGCTCATTGTTCATGGGACTTTCTTGTTTCTTGCTCATAAGTGGACTCAAAAAACGGTAAGCCATTGTAAACTCTTTTTTTTTTTTTTGGTTTGATAAAATGAAAAGAGGGTGAGTTCTTGGTTGCAGACTTGGGTGTATATCTCAATTCCTTTGGTGTTGTATATTGGAGAGAGAAGCCTCAGAGCATGCAGATCAGAGTATTACTCTATTGAGATATTGAAGGTAGTTAGTTGTGTACTATTATCTCTCTCTTTTTGTTTACTTTTTTTGGAGTTGGTCCCACTTAGGTTTAGATGTAGCAACTAAAAAAATCATAAAACTCTCTGTAAAACCTCAATAAACCCTTCATAAACCTTATAAACTATCCCAGTACAATCACTTTTACTTTAACTACTCGTAACCCCTCTATCGAAATGATGGTTTTATGTTACAATCACTCACAGCCTCTCAATTCAAACAAGGTTTTATGTCCATTGAACCATTCATAACCAATCAAAACCTATCACAACCACTATCTCTTATTTATAAAACCCTCTATCCAAACACATCCTTGATATAGCATGTTTATATTAACTAGTTTACTTAAAATGCTATAAATAAAGCCCAAAGCCGAGTGTTGTTGTGTAATTGACCTGAACAGGTTTCAGTACTACCAGGGAATGTGTTCAGTTTGGTGATGTTAAAGCCTCGCGGATTCAAATACAGAAGTGGACAATACATATTCCTTCAATGCCCTTCAATTTCCCAGTTCGAATGGTTAGTTTCAAACTTCAAATCCTTCTTCTTCAACAAAAGAAAAAACAACCTAACATTGAAAACAAAAACTTTGCTCAGGCACCCATTTTCTATTACTTCAGCACCAGGAGATGAGTACTTGAGTGTCCACATTCGAACAGTGGGCGACTGGACCAGAGAACTCAAATGTGTCTTCACCGACCATGTCAACTCGAAACCGATCCTTGGAAGAGCCAAGTTGGGTCACTTGGTCAACATGGAACGAAAAAGGTAACATAATTGAACTTAACTTATTTTTATAACTATCATTTATTTAATGTGCTTTTTAAAGTTTGTAATTTTTGGTTTAGCCAGCCGAGATTGCTGCTGGACGGGCCATATGGCGCACCGGCGCAGGACTATAAGAACTACGACGTGCTTCTCCTCGTTGGACTCGGAATTGGAGCCACCCCTTTTGTTAGCATCCTTAAAGATCTGCTCAACAACTACAAAACAATAGAAGAACAAATGCCTATGGTAAGCTAAAAACTTATTTGCATAAAAAAGTTGCTCCTTCATATGAAATTCTTTTGGCTCATTTGTACTCGATAACATAGGTTCCATTTCAAAACCAATCGGCAAAGAGCAGCTCCTACATATTATAAAGTTGTGAAGTCTTGGATACTCAATATGCACTCTTAAAATTGTGCCTCTTTAGATCCCCCATTCTTCAATAGTTTTAAATGTGTTTGTATTTTAAGGGATTTTATACCATATTAGATAAATTTTGATTATGTCTATAAACCAATCGACAAAAAGTAAACTAATCATGTGAGGAGTAACTTATATATCTTATATAAATGTTGTGAGATATCTTTATACAGTTTTACGTTACTTACTATATAGTGAAATGGTGTAGGGATCAACAGAAACAAGCAGATCAGAGGGCAGCTCAAATAGCTTTGGATCGTTAAATGTGACGCCGAGTGGGAAGACGCTTCAGAGCGGGTCGGGGACGGGACAAGCGCAAGCTTACTTCTACTGGGTGACGAGGGAGGCTGGTTCATTAGAGTGGTTCAAAGGGGTGATGAATGAAGTAGCAGAGATTGACAGGAAGGTAGATAAAAGTAAAACAAAGGCATTAAATTCATGAATACATTTGGATGGTTCAATGAATAAATGGGTGAATGATTGTATCAGGGCCAAATTGAACTTCACACCTACTTGACTAGTGTGTATGAAGAAAGTGATGCAAGGAGCACGTTGATCACAATGGTTCAAGCTTTAAACCATGCAAAGCACGGAGTCGACATTCTTTCGGGCACTCGAGTAAGTAATCATAGCATGTTCATCTTAACTTTTGAATGGTATGATTCATAATCCAATGATGTGATGGTAGGCAAGGACGCATTTTGCAAGGCCGGAGTGGAAGGAAGTGTTCGGGCGAATAGCGTCGAAGCACGCTTACAAGACGGTGGGAGTGTTCTACTGCGGGATGCCGATGCTGGCCAAAGAGCTCAAGAGGCTATCACTGGAATTTACTCACAAGACTGCAACTAGATTTGAATTCCACAAGGAATATTTCTGATTTCTGATTTCTTTGTTGATAAACTACATTAGACCAAACCAAACTATTACTAAGGAGGGAGTGGTTTATATAGTTATAGGTAGATGTAGATTCAATTACCATATATATGTTATATGTCATTGATATACCCAACACATATTTTGTTAACAATATATCTATATCAAATAAGTAAATGAAGGCAGAGTGATTTTTTTATCCAAGTCAATCAAGCACCTATACTATATTTTATTTGACATCAAATATTGAATCCTCATTCTACCTTTATTGTACTAAGTTTGTTAATATGGTTAAGTTTACACAATACATAAATTATTCGATCCTAAATATAGGATTTTGTGAAGAGTTTGGTTGTTTAGTTTTAGTTGGTACACTTTGTAGCAAGGATATAGTTTATTGAAAAGATTGCCAAAAAATAGGGCTCATACATCCACAACGCTACCACGATTAACAAATGTTGAATTCTCATTCTACCTTTATTTTACTCAATTTTGATTACATATTATATGGAAATTTGACAGTTATGATATGAAGTATTTCTGCATAGCATGATGTCATATCAAGTATATGAACATGTATATAAAGTTAAGTAAACATGTGCAAGTATGTTAAGTTAGAATATCTTATGACTTATAGACTAGACCAACAATAACAATAACTCAACGATATTAATATATTTCTATGACTAAAATGTCATGTATTTAAATCCACTTTGACAATTGTTTTGAACTAAAAAAAAGTATAAGCTAGAATAATGTATGCAAATATGTAAGCATAGTGTTCATGTGTTGAACATAAAATTATTTATTTTTTAAACATATTAACATAAAAATAGTAAGGAAGATAGGGAAGAAAGGAGTTAGAGATAAATCTGAAAAAAAATTGATATACAAAATAATTTGTTGATGTGGGATTTGAACATTGAAACCCAAAACTCTCTGCCGTGTTAGGATAATTATTTGAACATTGAAACCCAAAACTCTGTGCCCGTGTTAGGATAATTATTTGATTATTTTTTTTGAAATTTAAGCTTACTTTTATTTAAATTGTCTATAATGTATTTCATCTTTTCTATCATGTATACATAATTCTTTAAAAAATATATGTGAATGCTAACCAAAATTTAAAAACAAAAATAAATTTTTTGAAAGCTAATTTATTTATTTTTTCTAAATTTTTATTTGGTTTGGTTTATAAGAATATAGGTATGATGTAGATATCCAAGTAAAAAAAAAACATACGGTAATAGAGTTGTCTTAGGTTAAATTTAAAAAAACAAAAATTGAAAACCAAATGCTTATCAAACGGGACCTATGTGGTTTTGTGGAGGAGTTATTAGTTATGAATGAACATGTACCATTCATCCTAAAAAAATCACATTCAAACGAGCTATTACAACCACTTAAAATTACTACTAAATTCTAATCACTCAAAATCACATCCAGAGATGTCCATGTTCTCCACCCGTGGGGTCGGGGCCCATCCCGAATGGATAGTGAATCTCCGTTTATGTAGAGAATGAGGAAGTAAGGAGGCATAAAAAATTTCCCGTAAGGAAAATGGGGACGATAATGTATTCTCATATCGATTTTCGCGATTCCTACCTCATTTACATCTTATTTAAATATTTTTTTTTCCCTTTTTAACAATTTAACCTTTTAGTTATAATTTTTGTTTATAGGAATATATATAATTGTTAAACAATTAGCTATCGAATTATAATATATATATATATATATATATTTTCCTTAAAAAGTTAATAATTTTAAAATGTTATTAAAAAAAAAAAAACTTATAAAAAGAGAAAACAAACTAAAGTTGAAAATTCCTCGAGGGGAAGGGGGTAATAAAGTAATTGATGAAAGTGAGTGATTAGGGGAAGGGTAATAGAGTAATTTGGAGTGGTGGGGGAGTAGGGTGTTCTATTTGCATCCATCTTGAAGGAGAAGAGGGAAGGGGAAATCAGAGAAGAGATGGGCAATAATAGTAAGGGTTTGGGATCGACCGGAGAATTCTTCAAGAGGAGAGACGAGTGGAGGAAGCATCCGATGCTATCGAATCAGTTCCGGCACGCCACTCCTGGCCTCGGCATCGCCGTCGTCGCTTTCGGCATCTACCTCGTCGGCGAGCAAGTCTACCACAGGGTCTACGCTCCTCATGCCCCCGCCGATCCTGCTTCCGCCACCCATTGAATCGGTCATTTCACTCACCCTTTTTCATTCTCTAATGCAATTTCCCATTCATGTTTTTTATCTCGTACAAATCTCACACTCTTTTGTATCAATGTGAGTAGCTTTTAGGTGGCAGCTCTAAGCCCTCTGCTTTATTTTTTAATAGGAAATCATAAACTATAATCGAAGATTAAGTATACGAAACCGTCTATCAATACATCTTACAAAAACATATTCCAATCATTAAATGAGGTAGTCAGGTCATAGTTACAAAACGGAGGTGAGCGATGGCACCAATATAAACCCAAATGAATTGTGGACTCAATAAGGTTGTCCCACGGTTGATGCGCGTTGTCGAAAAGCTTGATCTTGTTGTTTTTTAGGCTTTTACTCCGCCACTTCCAAAAGAAAGCATAAACCAAATTTGTTCATAAGATCTCCTTTCCATCATTAAAAGGATGCCCAACAAGAAAGCATTTTAGAAGGGAGGCCGTGTCTGTGTCAATTGGTCTGACAAAGGGTCAATTGAAAAGATGGATCATTCTGTTCCAAAAAGATGTAGCCCAACTACAGTGGATGAAAAGGTGATTTTGAGACTCTATCCCTATGTAACAAAGGTGGCAGCAATCCGGTGATGAAGAGGCGCCAGGAACCTTCTTGACAAAAATATCTTGTGTGCTGATGGCACGGCGACTTTATTCCCAAATGAGAAATTTAGCTTTTGTAGGCTGTTTTCCCTTCCACATACTATAAAAGAAGCACGAGTCTGATTCGGGGAGGATAGTCGTGGGGCGAGACTATAGGATTAGGGTCATCAAGGATTTCGTTGAAATGCCACCATCTTTGTCAAGAGGCCAAAGCCATTTATCCATGGCATCATTCGGGACCAAATTTTCCTGCTTATTCGATAACACTGCCCATTCTTCTATCTCAATCTTTATGAAATTTCTCCGTAAAAGATAAGTTCCAAGCAGATGTTGTTGTGTTCCAGCACGTTCTGATAGACTTCAATTTGTACAAAGATAACCTATACTAGTGAGGAAAGAGATCCATAGCCCTTTGGGATTCCATCCATCTATCTTCCCAAAAGAGGGTGTCAACAAATGCTTTTGGAAAGCTATAGTCTTTAGATTATCCTTTTTGCAGTTTATGAATTGCCCAAATGTGTAAGGCTCGAAGGTTTATTTTTGGGTTGTGTATCATTGACCATGTGCTATGGTGTTTTGCTCAATTTGGAGTTGGTGGATGAACTTGTATGATTTATGTTTGGCCTAGAGTTGTTACTCTATGATGGAGAAAGCTCAAAGATTTGTGGCATGCTAGTAAGTGTGGCATCTCAATAAGAGAGGAAAGACAAGATTTTTAGAGAGGTGGAAAGATTGTGGAGGAGGTTTGAGAAGTTGTTCGGTTTAATGTTTCGTTATGGGCGTCAGTTAAATGACATTTTTGTAACTGAGAGACTGAGATAGGTTTTATTTGGTTGGATTTGAGTCCTGTTTTGTTGTTTAGGTTTTGGACTTCTTTTTATTAGGCTTGTTTTTTTTTTTTATGTATGCTCTTGGATATATATATATATATATATATTTTTTTTTTTCATTTCTCTTAATGAAATCTAAAATGACATATCTATCAGATAACATTTCTCATTGAATTTTGATTGGATAAATTTCTATAATTATGCCAAACTTTTTCCTGTTGTGTTGGATTCAAAATATCCTTCCTTCACTTCTCTTCCCTCTTAATATGTTGTTTCAAATGTGCTACTCATGTGAGTAGTTGCTAATTTTGCAGATGAATTGTTGCTGCCGAATCTACTATAAGCTTCTTGGAGTTCTATATCAGTCATTTTACCTCTTACCTTTTTTGTGTGCAATAAAAGTAAAAACTTTTGCTGGACAAAGCGGTCGAAGCTTGTAAATGTACTTGATAAGGTTGGGATTGAAACTTCCATCAGATCTGAAATGTTGAATTTTTTAATGTAGTGGCTCTAGCAATTCATTTTGCTTACAGTTAGTTATATAAGATTTCATTTTTATTTAAGATTTTATTTATCATTGCTTTGGTCCTTAAATGATGCGTTGAGCGATATTGTTCCTAACCCATAATGTATAGCAATCCTTCAATCCAGCAGATGTTCTTATAAAGCAACTTGTGTTGTGTGGAGAAAGAAACATTGCCCCCAAGTTGTTCCACTTCCAGGTCCTCAACATTCAATTGTGCTCCTCCTATTCACATAATTATTATAAAATCAAGCTCCTTTATTCCATTATAATTGATTTTCAAGCAGCACGATCCTATTTGAGAGCCTCTAGATGTATGTATCAAAAAGGATCGTGAAGGAGAGGAGGCATTTGTTGTTCTTTATCTTCAGATCCATCCACCCCAAACCCCCTTCAATCAGTTAATAGGATTGAATTCTCTATTTTCTTTTTATGCCCTTCCATAAGAAGGCTCTGAATCATCTTGAACAAGTATGATAAATAGTATGCAGGGAGGTTGGGTAGAGTGGCTGGTGCCTGTTCCTACTTGGTCCTGATGTGTACCCATCTCGCTCAATCGATCCATCGATGTATATAGGCATGTCTTCTCCCATAGAAGCGCCAAATCTTCTATGTTTGGTGCGGAGTCATCGTTGATGCACATTGTCGCTTTGAAACCATAATGGAGTTTGCGTGCCACCATTGGCAGCCCGATCCTTGCCTAATATGAGTGACGAGATGATCAGCTTGTTTTAGAGCCTTTTAATGTAAGAATGCCGCATTCGAAAATCATGAGCGCTACTAATTGATAGGTATAATACAATAGATAATTGAAGACATTTTTATCCACCTCAACTCATTTTTTATTTGTATTCTACTCAAAACTCACTCCCTTCTTTACCATCGTTTCTTCTGGATATGGTTCCTAGACCCCTGGGTGGCTGCACTTATATTCATTGTGATCCCTGCTCCGTCCAAAGCTCCTAAGCAATTCTGAACTTGATCGGTAGACAAAATTTTAGTGGACCTTCAAATTTACGTTTTCTAAATAAGTGAACCAAATGTCTAATCTTTAATTTATAAAACAAATTAAAAGGCTTTAATCTATTGACATTGTTGTACATTGAATTTGTTAAAAAATCAACTTTTTCAAATTTATGTTTTTAAAAACTAGCAAATTACGAAGTTTTTTTTTGTTGGATCTATGCCAACATATTATTTTGAGTTTTTAGTCATTTTGAAAATTTAATTGGACAACCGAAATGGTCGGTAGTTTGATGGTTTCATTATTTGGTAGAAATCCTGTTCAACACCAAAGTCATGGGTTCGATTTTTTAAATCGATATTTGATTCTCATTTATACGAGAACAGTTGTACCTTCTTTGTAATGTTTGTGGTCTCCCTCCTTCAACTTATACTAAAAAAAAAGAGAAAAAGTTAATTCGACAAAAAATATTTGAAGATAACAAAAGAAAATAAATTAATAAGATGAACATAAATCATATG
>JBBMKA010000003.1:11010133-11039634 GCA_037833695.1 Sechiopsis laciniata
GTCTAATCTTTAATTTATAAAACAAATTAAAAGGCTTTAATCTATTGACATTGTTGTACATTGAATTTGTTAAAAAAACAACTTTTTCAAATTTATGTTTTTAGAAACTAGCAAATTACGAAGTTTTTTTTTTGTTGGATCTATGCCAACATATTATTTTGAGTTTTTAGTCATTTTGAAAATTTAATTGGACGACTGAAATGGTCGGTAGTTTGATGGTTTCATTATTTGGTAGAAATTCTGTTCAACACCAAAGTCATGGGTTCGAGTTTTTAAATCGATATTTGATTCTCATTTATACGAGAACAGTTGTACTTTCTTTGTAATGTTTGTGGTCTCCCTCCTCCAACTTATACTAAAAAAAATAGAAAAAGTTAATTCGACAAAAAATATTTGAAGATAACAAAAGAAAATAAATTAATAAGATGAACATAAATCATATGTAGCAATGAACAACTAAGGGTAAGAGGAAGTAAAAGGGAACTTACATGTTATGCATGAGAAAACAAGGAAGAGCACCTCAATAAGAGAACAAGGAAAACCATGGGTATTGCCTTGGTGAAATGCCATATTTTATAAGTTAGTGGTCATTGCGTGGTAATGAACCCCATATTTGTTTGGGTCATTACAATTAGTTTGAGGACTCTGCCAATAATAACAAAAAAAAGTTTCAGGACTCTAGTTTTAGGTTTGATAGACTCATAAAGATTTATTTGATTTTTATAATATATATTTTTTCTTAATTTTTTTACAATGTTTTTTTTCTTCTTCACGTTTATTAAGAAATTATTTGATTTTTAAAACTAAATTCTAAAACTAAATAAAATATGTTCATAAAAATTATTTTGTTTAGTTTTCAAAATATTGCTCGATTTTTAAAAGTATTCGTAAAAAGGAAAACTGTTAAAATTAGTAAAACATAATAATTATAAATATGGTTATTTTTAAAAAATTAAAAGTTATCATAATTAATATTAATAATACTTTCTTATAATACTATACTAATAATATATAAATTCTCAAAAAAAAAATCTAATTTATTTGCATGTATAATAAAAAGAGTAAAATATTTCTACCTATAGCACAAAATTAAAACTAATTTATTTGTAGCACGAAATTCAAATTGAGTTTTATCACCTATAAAATCAATGAGTGATGAGTTTTATCAATGGTTGAGTTCTATCACACTCATTCTATCATTAGTCACTGAGAAAATCACGTGCTATATATGAATTATTTTAGAAATTATTTTATAAATATAATACAATTTCTATAAATATAATACACTAGCAGAATGTACTACCGAAGTTAAATTTTCTGATATATAATATTATATTAATAAGTATTTATAATAGTATATTATGCAAATAATCTAAATTTTGTATTTAATTTAATTATTTAATTATTTTTAATTTTGTAATTATTTTGTAACAATTGAATGGTATATCACGAATGAAGAATTTGCAATTTAACCGACCTATATTTTTATTCGAAATCTGTCACGGCGGTGGTAGTACTTCAGTTCTGGTTCTTGGCAAGAGCAGACTGTTCCTTTCCCCCTCTAGGTCGGACGCCATGGATGAAGTCATTAAATCCAACGCCGAAGCTCCATTTGCTGCTAATTCGGACGAAGAAAATACGGTTAACGGAGATGAACCAATGCCCGATTCTTCTTCCTCCGACTCCGATTCCGATTCTGAAGACTCCGACTCCGACCAAAAGCTCCAACTCCACACCCTTCAATCCGAGCTCTCCTCCAACCCCTCCAACTACGATGCTCATGTTCAAGTAATTTTCTTCTTCTTTCTTTAATGCTTCTTTTTCCTTTACTTGATTTTGATGCTTGACCATCGCCGCTTCTTCAGTATATAAAGCTTCTGAGGAAAATTGGTGACATTGAAAACCTGAGGAAGGCAAGGGAAGCAATGGGGGAGATGTTCCCTTTGACCCCTCCAATGTGGCAGGAATGGGCCAAGGACGAAGCATCTATCAGTACCGGGTAATCTCATCCATTTGCGCCTTTTTAGATTTGTTAGAGACCTCCCACTTTCAAACTTCAATGTGTCTTGTGAAATTTTATGCAAAAACTAAGAGGATTTTGGATTTCTGTGAACCCTTCTCTTGCTAGTAGTCTGTTGTTTATTAATTTTGCTCTCGTTTTTCGCGTTGCCTTTGCAGACCGGAGGCTGTTACTGCAATTGAGGGGCTATATGAGCGAGGGGTGTTTGATTATCTGGTTTGTATTGTTCAGTCATTTGTAGATTAGCTCTTGGTTTTATGTTATACATAATAATGACAGCACATTTTTTTTTGGATACGAAATGATTTTATTGATTCATGAAATTACAATATAAGATATATATACTAGGGATCAGATAAGAGATCTCCATTAGGTAAGTAAAGTTTCATAACTATAAGAATTAAATATAGGGTTTAGTTTACACCAGGATATACATGAAGGATAATGGTGTCAAAAAGCAGTTGTATAATATAAAGGGTTTAGTTTACACCAGGATATAATGTCAGCATATTAGCAGTTTCATGTCTGCTGCGAGCCAATTGTTTCACCACATGTCATTTTCTTCCTACATGTATCTGTCTGGAACCCATAGTATTACCAATAAATTTCATCTATTGTCGAATTTAACAAATTGTATCTAGGACTTCTAAGTCCAAACTGTTATTTTTACTTTTCAACTAACTATGATTAGTTGCTTTGGAAATATAAATGGTTGGCTAGAAACTCAGGTTTCTGCATGAGTTTTTAGTATGCCATTTTCAAGTTTGAGGAAGATTGTTTGCTTTGTAATTATCTTTAATTGAGGATGACGATATTTTGAAACTGTAGAGTTTCATGATGTTTTGAGATTTGTTTTGTAGCTCATGATTACGTGTGATAGTTAACTTTTCAGTATGTTATGCAGTCGGTTTCTCTTTGGTATGACTACCTAAATTTCGTTCTAGAATATGATCCATTGGTGCGAGATCGTGCAACTACTGGAATTAAAAAGGCTAGAGATTTATTTGAACGTGCTCTCACAGCTGCTGGTTTGCATTTTACCGAGGCTGAAAAATTATGGGAAGCATATAGAGAATTTGAGAAAGCCATATATCAAAGCATTGATGAAACTGATGTTCAGGTCAGAACCTCTTTCTCATTTTATTTACTTATATATATATATATATATATATTTTATGTTTTGGGTTCTATGAGATCTTATTTACGATGTTACTTAGTTATATGCTTCGGAGCTATATATATTGTTTTTTGTGGACTAGAGTCCCTTTGTGTAGCCTTTGAGACTTCCTTTTAGTTGGGTTTGTTTTTTTATCTCTCGTTTTGTTCAATAAAAGATTGGTTTCTTAAATATATATATGTGTATGTGCACTCGTTTTATATGTATGTATATGTAATAAGCTATATTTGGTGGAACATATTGCACGGAGATTTGAATTCCCCAAATAAATTTGAATTTTTTACTGTAAAAGTAAATATAAAAGCAGTTTTTTTTTATACTCACCAAATATCCCAAATTAAAAGCACCCAAAAGTATCTCGTCCCTCTTTGCGGAAGAAATTTTGGATAGGTTGATGCAAGCAATCAACTAAAGAACTTTCAAGCCGCTTCAAATGAGATCAGGAGAGAGGTAGGATCCGCTTGAAAGCCACATCTTCCACAAAAGTAGAATCCTCCTCAAACCAGAGTGCAGCATTCACCAACTTACCTACCTTTCTTTCCCTTGTTTGTATTGCATTTCAACCACTATCGAAATTTATGGTCATTAATTTCGAAGTAGATATCTGTTGGGCCTTTCTCTTTTATATATATTGGAGCAATAGCAAGACTTTTCATCATAAAAGTTTTGTATGTACACTCCAATTGGAAGCAATAAAATTAATAAAAAATCAAGCAAAATAACACATCATTTTGTTTACCCTTGTTCATTGAATACATGAAGGCTACAAAGCTATTCCTTGTTTGTATGATAAGTTTATGATTTTTTCATAAATACTTTTCTTTCTGTTGTGAAAGATCACTGACTGTCAGAGTTTGCATATTTGTCTGCAGGTGAAGGAAAAACAAGTTCAGCTAGTTCGGAGCATTTTTCATCGTCAATTGTCACTTCCTCTATCTAACATGAATTCAACATTTGAGACCTATAAGGCATGGGAGATGGAAGTGAAACAAGGCTGTGTTCTTGATGTGAAATCTAGTGAATTTGATGGGGTTCCTTCTCAAGTCGCCTCAACTTATCAAAAAGCATTGGATATGTATAATACTCGTGTTCAATTGGAAGAACAAATATCAAAACAGGATTTAATTGACACAGAAAGACTTCACCAGTACATCGTATGTCACATTTAAATTTTATTATGCCTACAAATTTTTTTGAAATTTAATTGATAAAAATCCTGCACCTAGTCCGGTCTAATTGAATTCTTTAATTTCTTCAGATTTACCTGAAATTTGAACAATCTGCTGGAGATCCAGCAAGGGTCCAAGTTCTATTTGAGCGTGCAGTTTCTGATTTTCCAGTGGCGGTTGATCTTTGGCTTGATTATACCTGTTATATGGACAAAACCTTGAAGGTTTTCCTCTTTCAGTTTCTTATGAATTATGGATATATCTTGAAATATATTTATACCTGAGGTTTGGGTTTTCAGGTGGGCAATATTGTGAGGAATGTTTACTCCAGGGCGACTAGGAATTGCCCATGGATAGGTGATCTTTGGGTCCGGTATTTGCTTGCTCTGGAACGTGCTCACGCTTCTGAGAGTGAAATTGCTTCCGTAAGCATCGACAACCACATCCTTAGTCTAAAGCAATTTTGTTAAGTATTGTTTGGTCTAATTTCATTTAATAAGATGATTATTTTACATTGGTCACCAATAAATCTTCCCTAATCGGCCTTGGCCAAAATTTATTTGCTTAATGCTATTGACATCGTTTTGCTAAAGCTCTAGAAGTTTGCCTAACTCTTATTGAAAAAGTAATTGAGAGCAATGAAAAGAAATTTGAAATGAATAAATTAAATAAATTAATGTTATTAGAAAATAATTTTCTAGAATCTCACATTCTTTACTTGGGTGATCTGTTTCAAGAACTGGTTAAGGATGGAGTTCAGTTCTTGGTTTTCTAATTTTCCTTGTGAGGTCGAGGCTCTCCTACTAGTTGTAGTCTTTTTTGAAGTAGTTTTTAGCTTTATTTAACTTTTTGGTGAAGACATGTCTGTAAAGGTATCTTTTCTAGAACTCAAGCATATTTAATAATAATCCTCCATGATCAGCACTAGAAAAGAAAAACAAGATATTTTAGTAATCATAACTAACAGAACATAAAGAAGACACCGCCATCACAGGTCATGCAAAAGAGCTGTGAAACAGAGGGTTCAAAGTTGTCCGAGTTGCTAAGTGAATCTTGATTCACCGACATTAGTAACTCTCAAACAAGGGAAACTAGAGAAGAAGAAAATTTCAGACAATTTTTGAAAATTGAATTGGTTAAGGCCAAAGAAACAACAAAGACGTTGTTGGTTCAAAATGCTGTAGAAGATGAACATAAGATGTTGAGGAATTTTACGTATGGAAAAGAATACGAGCAATGGACAGGTTGTCAACATAGTCTATTTGTAAGAATTGGAGGCATGGGCAAGGGTGAAAGGTTGGGTTGCTAGAGATCTTTGGTTGTTGTATGGACAGACAGCCAAACAGAGCATGTTGGTGAGAATCACAACTTTGTGGTCAATGTTGGTCCATACCAGTGGAGAGGAGGAAGATTTGTGGCTTAAGCAAATAATTTGGACGAGTAAAAGAAGGGTGTCAGGAAATAATAGACTATATTGACGAATGAACATGATACACCTCCCGGGCTGAAGGTTTATTCTAGACGGAAGGCTGCGAAGAAGGTGGAGGCAAAGAGCTGAGCTGGCAGGAAATGGTTATTTGTGGGGCCCACTGTGGGCATTATCTTTACAATGCATTTTCTTTTATTTTGCAGACTATTTAAGCTTGCCTTTTCTCTGTTTTTCTTTATCTGTGTATTTTGTAATTTCTGGAATTCTCTTTGAGGATTGGGGAGAGTCTAGGCCTCTTGAATGCCCTAGAAGTTTTATGCATATGAGCAATTGGTAGATTCCTATCAGAACAATCATGGAACATGGGTTAATAACGCAAATAAGGAATTTGGAGAGCAGAGAGTGATGAGTGGGAATCTTAGACATGCACGAGTGGGAAATCACATGCTAAAAAGGAGTTTTGGGCCATATTTTGGGTTCGTTTTTTCGAATGCTAAGGAAGCCCACAATGAGTACATGTTAGATTATAAAAAGGAAGTGGGTTGTGGTCAGTTCGGGCAAAAAAGGTCAAAAGTTTGATGGAGCCGATAGGAGTTAAGTGGACTCAATTTTGGTACTTTTTGAACTGGCTGGGGGAATAATTAATTGAGCCGCTGCTGATTGGGATGTTGCCATGCATGCAAGTGTTATTTGTCAGGAATTTGTAAAAATCCTGACGAAAGATCGAAAGATGCCCCATTTAAGTGTGATTCGACGGCATCATCATCTATTTAGAGGGAATTGTAGAGACTATTATAAAAGAAGGAAAAAGAGGAGTCATACTGGGGAAAGAAAAAAAGAAAAAAAAGAAAAAAAGAAAGAAAGATGTAGCCTCCAAGGGGTAACATATTTTGGGTCAGGAATGGGCGGGCGACTCTTGAGAACCTCCACGCTCAGAGTCAACACCAATGCCGTTGGGAGAATGTGAGCTTGGAATGGGGGAATGACTAGTTGGCGACGTTCCAACTTCAATACAATAGTCATGAAGGTGCGAAGAAGGATAGCCTTCAACAATCATCAGGGCTTCGTAAGCGAAGGGCTAAGTGTTAGTACATAAGAAATTCCTGCGACAAGTCGAGCTGATCGTCCATGTATTGTACATTTCCCACTAAATATGCATTGGTGCTACAAATATGCAGTTGAGTTGAGCGTGTGGGATGAAGGGTGGCTTGTTCCCTAATAACTCATTGAGGCAGAACTATGGGGAGAATTATTGTGCTGAAGTTGGAAGTGACTACTACTACAGTTCGAGATTATTAACATCTTTACGAACAAGAGCTATTAATTAAGGAGGAGGTAGACTTGGAGCGCTTAAGGTGATGGGTTCAATCCATGGTGGCCAATTACCTAGGAATTAATGCCCACGAGTTTCCTTGACATCCAAATGTTGAAGGGTCAGGCGGTATGTCCCTTGATATTAGTCGAGGTGAACGCAAGCTAGCTTGGACAGTCACAAATATCGAAAAAAAGAAAAAAAAGAAAAAGAAAAAAAAGAGGTAGAGTACAAAGGAGGCCTTGTTCCACTTCCATTTGGGATGGAAGTGATGAGAAGTCTTTATGGGTTGTGGGGTTGGAAATATCTCACGGTGAGGGATTATCGGCGTCTATAAGAAATGAGAAGGTGTTATAGATGTAAAGAATATCTTTTCTTGGGCCACTTGGATAGGATAAAGGCTTGATAGGAGGATGAAATTGTGGCTGTTGGACGAAGACGGAGGTCCTCAGGGGAGAGAAGTAAAAAATGAGATTCAAAATTCAAGCTAACGTCGTTCAAGGATTCCAAGGAGCTGTTGTAAAGAGAAAACAACGTTTTACAGAGGCATGGAATCCGAATGGAAAGGTAAAGAATGTTAGTACTAGTACCCTTGTAGATAACACAAGATGCCAGGCAGGATCGTCGATGTCAAGGCCTTTAGGCTGTGCTCTTCTTCTTTTGATGAATGTTTGGTTTTCTTTTTTCCCATAAAAAGTAGATATTTTCTGAACAAGAAACACCACTTCTATTTTTTTGGATAGGAAACGATAAATTTTTATTGATGAATGGAAAGTTACAAAAAGAGGCCTATCAACAAAATACAAAAAATACAAGAAACTTCTCCAATGTGAATAATGTGGCTAAACTATAGTCCTTAAAGAGGGATCTAGTGTGTGCCTAAGACAAACTTTTATTGAATAGATGAAAAGAGGCTATTGCTCTAAGGATACAAACTTCCCAAGAAAGTGAAGGAAAACAATAAAAAACAGAGAAAACACAAATAAAGGCAGTGGGCTAAGAAAACAGAAAATAAATTAAAAAAACAGTAAACTAATTAAGCAGCATCCTAATTTAGAAGAATATCATGGATAGAGAAGTTTTTGAAGCCTTTAGAAAGAGAGCACACAGAACAATAAATTTAACTACCCAAAGTAAATTGAATAACTAATTTAATAACTTCAGTTTCACAGTATTTTAATGAAAGTCTGTTTTCCATTATAATATCTTTTTTTTGAGTACGTTTTCCATTATAATATCATTTATGAAATTATAGCGATTGAATGGATGGCATCTTACCGCTGAAGTTTGTACCTTGTTTTTATAGTTTTTCTATTTTCTTTGTACAGAGAGACTGATAATATAATAATTTTTACTTCTACCCAACTTGAGATCAAAATTATTTTTCTTCCATGCACTATACACAGGTCTTCGAGAAATCCATGCAGTGCTCATTCTCAACCTTGGATGAGGTATATAGTATTATTATTTTTTGGATATATGCTTAATTGTAATTGTTGCCCTAATGGGATTTATTACGGTTCTTATATAGTAGGTTTGCAGTACTTCCTAAGAAAATGAGCTTCTAGTTGTAGGGGGATGAACTTAGATCATTATTACCTAGGTTAAATACCATTTCGGCCTTTATACTTTGGACTTTGTTTCATTTTGATTCTTGAATTTTAAAAGGTCTAATTTTAGTCTTTGTACTTAACTTGAAATTGGTCCTTACCGTAAGTTTTTGTTATTTTTTCTTAATATCATTACTGTCTTCCTCTATAAATTTAAAAATATGTCATTATTAATATTATTGAACCAATTTCGATTAGTAATAACTTCAATTTTCTCATAGGGACCAATTTTAAGCTTTTCTGAAAGTACGTGGACTAAATTAATTGGTCATTTGAAAATTTAGAGCTTAAATGGAATGTTCAAAGTACATGGATCAAATTGTTATTTTAACCTACTATATATTATTGAAAGTTTCGTTTCCTATCAAAAAAAAAAAAAAACCTACTATATATTATTGATAATAAACGTTTTCATTGTATGAATAAAATTCAATATGAAAGGATCCCAATTTATATCATTATTATTTATTAGAATCTCAAGTCAAAGTTTAAAAACAAAACTTAAATTAGCATTCTCAAAAGTATGCCTGAGAATCGGTTAGATTTTCAAATTTCCTTCCAGTTTGATGATATCGCGTATTTGACCTGTAGTACTTGGATTTGTTTCTCACACGAATTGATGGCTTGAGGAGAAGAATCTCAACTGCTGTTGAGCTGGAGGGTGTGTTGGAATATTCGTTGATTAAAGAGACTTTTCAGGTTTTCATCCTTTTCTTCTATGTTCTTGGATTCCATCTCGTTTGTAATTTTTGATAAGCAATTTGCTTATATTGAATTATCTCCATCCTCATATCATAAATATTTCAATATAATAGGGTCGGCAACGAAATTCTCTGTGGACTCCTACTCCAAATGTGATCGGGAATTTCTATTTAGATTGGGTTAGAGTTTGGGATGGAGGGAAAAATTTCCCTTATTTTTTTTTCAAAGGTGGAGGACATGGAGTACCTTTATTCCTTTATTTTTTTCAATAATGAAACGATATTTACTAAATTTCTATTAAATAAGTAGCAAAAATATTAAATATTTTAAATTTAATTATTTAAATTTGTAAATAATATTGATATTATTTTTAGTATAAAATTATATAATCTAAATATATTTATTGATATTTTAATTAAAAACATTAAATATAAATATTGAGCTGGGAGCTTCATGTAGTGATTCCTTGATTCCAAATCTTATTCTTCAAATTGGCGAATAGGTTGGGAATGATCAGTGTTTTAAAAAGTTCAAGGCTCACTAAGGCACAATGGCTCTCTGGAACCTAAGGCGCAAGGCGCGGGCTTTTTTACTTAAGGAATACCATGCATAGAAAAATAAAAAAACAAATTTATACATGTCTACATACACAAAACATATATATTAATCTCTTTCGATATAAAGTTTTTTACATAGTCAATCTATAAAAAAACATGAAACATTAAAATATTAATTCCAAATAAAAATCTAAAGTCTTGAAGATCAAACTTATGGTCGCTAAATACATATTCATCTCCATCCACTCCTTCATTGGCAATAATTAGAGAGAACAAAGAAGTGGATTGGTGATTAGGGTTGACGATAGGTTTTAATTGTTTTTTTAACATAAAATTTTGAAGTAATTGTTGATTGAATTTAAAATTTTAAAAACAAATAGAGAAAATATTTTACTTAGATTTTAAATAAATAAAAAAGTCCTTAAGACGTACCACTTGCGCGCCTGAGGGCTTTTTGAAAAGGCACGTGGAAAGGCGAGGCGCCAACATTGAGCCTGGGACTTTTTTGAGCATGAGGCGCGCCTTTTGGGGCTTTTTAAAACACTTGGAATGATCGATTGCTACCATCCTCTTCTTATTTAAATAATGTTGGGTGGGAGGAGTGGTACAAAAGAGAGGGAGAAAGGAAAGAGAAAAAGGAAAAAAAGTAAAAAAGGATTTTTGTTTAAAAAAGTTAATTATATATTTTCTATTTGAAAAAAAATATAAAATGTCATGTCAGCTTATTAATGGAAAAAGTTTGTAGAAGTGAGCATTAGAGATCGAGCTACCACACCATTTTGTTGGGACGTGTAGATACAAGAATTTTGGTGAACAATGCTATGAGATTGAAGATAAGCGCCAAAACTAGAGAAGAAATCTCGAGCATTATTAGTTTTAAGAACATTGATATTGATTTTGATTTTGAAGAAATTGATTTTAAAAGATAAATAGATAAGATCGTGGTGGAACTACGATCCATCTCAAATTTCATAGTACATGAGGCATAATTTTTTCAATTGATGATTGATTCATTTTTTTTTTCTTACCCTAGTGTAATTCTTCTAAGGTTGTTAACTTTAACCACTTTTTCTTTCTTTTTTTTTGAGTACAAAGTTAACTCTTACCACATAAGTGCGATGAATGATGAAGATGATGAAGGATAGTTCTGCTTCTTTTAATAAATCTATTTAGTTAGACCTTCACTTGAATACTAACACTGGGGTGATTTTATTTATAGCGTGCATCAGATTACTTGTCACCACACCTAAAGAATTCAGAAGGTTTGTTGCGTTTGTATGCTTATTGGGCCCGTTTTGAGAAAAATTTGGGAAAAGATCTAGTTGCTGCCCGTGGAGTTTGGGAAAGTCTGCTTAAGATCTGGTTTCCTTCATTGCCTTTATGAAACACACTTTCTTGCTTTTATGCCACCCCATTATGGAACACTTTTGTTTTTCTTTTTTGGAACTCATTTGTGTTTTGGTTGCTGCTTCGTTTGCAGTGGCTTGTTATTAGCAGCGTGGGAGGGTTATATTGCAATGGAAATAGAGTCAGGCCATATAAATAATGCCAGATCCATATATAAGAGATGTTACAGCAAAAGATTTCCTGGCAGTGGTTCAGAGGTAAAACTTCTTTTTCATGGTGACATAATCTCCATTGAAATTCTTTTTCCTTATCTAGTTTTGTTGCAAGTTCAATACCCTTCATCAGTTGGATAGATACTACTGTGGCATGGGATTAACGTCTGAAAATTAATAACTATGGGACTCGAGGCCAATACTGAACATCCCATAGTTTTTAGTGGGTAACACACCTTTTCTTCGGTAAAACATAGAAAGCTTTAGTTTGAAATCAATTCTTTACACATTATTCAATTCATTGTTCAGGATATATGCCATTCTTGGTTGCGCTTTGAGAGGGAATTTGGTAGCCTTGAAGATTTTGATCATGCTGCTCGAAAGGTACACTTCTTTTACACTTTGCCAGTTCTGTTGATATTAAATCTATGAAAATGAAGTGCATATAAGAGTTGGATCCTGCTTTTGTTCATTTCACAATCTTAACTGGAGTAGCCTTTTTGGGGGGGGGGGGGGGGGGGGGGGGTTGACCGGATCTTTTTTTTTCCTCCCTCCCCCCCCCCCCCCCCCCCCCCTCACCAAATCTTTTCTTTTCCTCCTAACTTTTCTCCTTCCCCTTCCAAAACCCTACTAGGTCTAACCTCCAATCATCGCAAACACCGAGTGCTGCAATTCTCTCTGACCACCTTTCCTCTCCACCCTGGATCATTCGTTGATCTTTGTCTCCGCATGCCGTTCTCTAAATCTTAGACCCCTCCACCCTATCACTGTTCTTTTGACCACTGCTATTTTCTTCTCTACTTCTGCCTCTGTTCTTATTTCTTCTCCAAGTAAAATTGGGATTCCCTTTGAACCATTTGCTGGCTTTGTTTATATCCTTCAATTAAATGTACTTTGAATGTGCTACTTGGCCCCAATCAATGAAAAGTTTTTTTTTGGAGAAGTCTTTTTTAATTTTTGTTGGACTTTGCCCTTCTTTTGTAAATTTCATTTATCAACGAAATTGTTCCAATAAAAAAATAAAAATCTTAACTGAAAGTTTACTTTCTCATCAGAAAATGAAACGCCATTTTGGATTTCGTTACACCATGTTCTTGTGGTAGATATTTTTTTTTTTGTTGATATGGAAATAATTCAGAAGTTGACCACCTTGAGAATCTGTTTTTTAAAAAAATAATTACCCAAGATTTCATTGAGATAATAGTGGAAGGACTAAGGAGATACAAAAAAAATGGGAGACCTTATAAGAAGTGTCTCCAATCTTATCTCTTTCTCTTTGCCATCTATCTTTGTCTCTTGTTAGAAATGTAACTTTCCTGCTGTGTTTCCTATATAAAAAAAAAAAGAAGAAATGTCTCCAATCAAGGGTAATAGTGTTTAAAAAATACAAAAGTACTTTTTTTTTTTTTTGAAATAAGGTAACCACGCCCGTCCCTAGGCCAGGCACCAGAGACAACGAAGGAGTAATGTCACAGGGGAGACTCGAACTTAGGACTTTGAGGGGAGTATACCCTCAAAAGTTGAGAGAGAAACATAGAATCTAATGAGGCTCCACACGTTAGGCCAAGCTCATTCCACACCTCTATTGTTTTTCTCCCCCAAAGGGAATCATAGAGTGCTGAAAGGGAATGAGTTCAATCCTTAGTGGTTACCAGCTTAGGAATAAATTTTCTACAATATGGTAAAACAAGTATCCCGTGAAAATAGTTGTTGTGGGGCGTGCAAACTTACCGGGATACCCAAAGATATACAAAAATCAGAAGTTAGCACACAAGAAGTACAATGCATAGTAACCAACTAATGTAGTTGGATGAAATTACATTATCCAGTGGATTATAAGTATTTCGGCAAGTGCTACCATTGTTTTATGAAACTACCAATTCTGCGGGTGTTTGTTTCTTTAATGATTCTCTAATACATTCTGGTGGATGATTTTCTTATTTTAGGTTAATTCTCGTCTGGAAGAGTTAAAGTCATATAAGCTACAGATAGACGGGTCAGAAAATCCTGTTAAACAGAGTGGTCATGGTAAGCGAAAATTGGGTGGTGATGCACCCAATGCCGAGTCTCCTGCTAAGAGACTAAAAGATACTGCACATGGACCAAAGAAGGTTAATGAAAAGGGTAAAGCTCAATTACAAAACTTAGATAACCAAACAGGAGACAGCAAAGCAAGAGTTAAAAAACCTGATGAGTCAAATGATCAACAAATGAAAGATTCTGTCCAGGAAAAAGGGAAAGTGTATAGTGACCAATGTACTGCATTCATCTCTAACCTCAACCTCAAGGCAAGTTGTTTCTGAAAGGTCCTATCTGGTTTTAATTTACTCTGCATTTTCATGGATGGGCAAATAATATATGTTTCTTCATTTTAATTTTTGAAGGTTACCTATGAACACTTACGGGACTTCTTTCAAGATGTGGGTGGAGTTGTTGCAGTTCGAATATTGCATGATAAATTTACTGGAAAATCACGGGTTCATTCTCTTCTTTTCTCCACATATTTCATTTCAGTTATTGTCTTGTTAGTCCTTGATGACAAGTTTTTTTTTTTTCTAATTGCATATTGGGATTTTTTTGGGAATTCAGAATGCTTGCTTTGCTTCTTATAATTTTAATAGAGGATTGCTGTGATTTTTTTTTTTTTGAACAAGAAACAAATCTTTCATTAAGAAAATGAAGAGAGTAGTACAAACGACAGAACAAAGGCAAAAAGCCAAAAGAAAAATAGAAAGGGAAAATCCCAAAACATGAAAGTGCAGAAGCATAAAGGGAACAAGAGATAGCAAAAACAATGCCAAAGCAAGGCCGAAATGTTGGAAAAGATTGCTGTGAATTTCTCTCTGAAGCTACTTTTCTATCCAAAGAAAACAATGCTTTCGAAAAGATTTCTGCCCAAGTCATATTCACTTCCATAATTTCTCTCTGAAGCTACTTTTCTACACACATGTTTTAATTAGCCTCTCTTCAAGTATACATCCCACCAGTTTCTCCCACCACACACTTCCTTTCACAACCAACTAAACATTCTTTACTTAATTCTTTTTTAAAGAAATGTGGTAATATTCAATTTCTAATACATAAATATGTGTATATATGTATAATGTATTTTTTACAAGAAAACACGATCTTAGTGATATCAAAAATTACATAGAAAGCTACATTTAACTATTCCATAATGAGTTTAATAGGCAACATCTATATAGCCAAATAGAAAGATACATGAGAACCAAACAATATCCCAACTAGGTTTTTTTCTTCTTATAATAGTACTCCAACATAAAAAAATTGTTCAAGCATATAAAGAGCTTATCTATTTCTCTGCTTAATGTGAACCATTTTGTTACCTTTCCTAGAATTTTTGTTCTTGTACTCTTTCAGCTTTCCCTGCTAATTGAAACCTGCGATTATTCTTATTTTTGGATTTAATTTTATGTACTAATTGACTAACATTATCATGTGCAGTTTTAAGAGTTTTTGAAAGAGCTTTTGCACCCTTAAAAGATTGTAAGCTGATGACCTTTTTTTTTGTAGTACTGATGGATTGAATTCCTTATTTGTAGGGACTGGCATATGTAGATTTTTCTGATGATGTACATCTTGATGCTGCAGTTGCAAAAAACAAGCAGTTGTTGCTTGGGAAAAGGATAAGCATTGCACGGTCGGATCCTAAGAAAGGTATAACAAAAAAAAAAAAAAAATCGGAGATGAAAATTAGATAACATCCAATCAAATTCACTTAGAACAACCTTACATAATGTGGTACGCTTGGTAAACAAGTCCTAAAATCTTAAAACCGATGCCTTAAAGTTACATAAAAGGGCTAGACTGATGCGGCGATGCCTTTTAATTGTATAAAAGGGTAAGACGGATGCTTTAAATTACTCAAAAAAGGATGGGAGTAGCATATGGAAGTATGAGGGATAACGGAAGTCTTAAATCTAGTCAATAGTGAAATATATGGATATGCTTGTCAATAGTTAAATATCGTTTTTGTAACCCTGGGCTTACAACTCGTGAAGTGAGTCTGCTTTTTATAACCCTTAATGACTTCTAACGCATTCTACGAATTTCGACCACCCTACAGTTAACAAGGAGAAAGACAAAGGCTTTGATTCCTGAACCTCTTATTGTGCCATCCTGCTCTCCAAACTACAAAAGAGAAGACAGCTCCCTGATATGATCCAGGATTTCGATTAATATCAAAAGTAAAATAATATAAGATAAACTAAGATTTGATAGGTTTTGGAACCTCCCCTCTCAAGAGAATACTCTCTATGAGCCCTACACTAATCCACTCAATAATTCACTCCATATTTGGATGCTTAAACCCTACCCCAACCCTCTCTATTTATAATAAAATACCCTAACTTACTCTTCAAGTAATTGCAACTTACTCCTCAAGTAATTGCTAACATATCCTTATATTATTCATATTTCTACTAAGACCCAACCCTATCACTCTCATGCTTTCATGGACATAAAAAAACAGCATAATATCCGCCTAAAACTCTAGAAATCCTCAAATGGAAATCTTTACTAACAAATGAAATTGCTATCAACGATGTGTGAATTCAAAAAAAAATCTTTATTCATAGAGTTCCAATTTAGAACAACTACTAACTAAAACTCATTACAATCAACTAAAAGGAAATTGCAATTCTGTTCTAAAATACTCAATATTATTGAGAAAAGAATGAAAGAACATAAGAAAGACGATGTCAAATAATAAAAAGCCCAAACAATCAAGCGGATATCCTACAAAGTCCAAAAATCGCCCATAGCCTACCCTAAGTTCTAATATCCCTGTGTGATTTCTAGCTCTTGCCAACTCAAGACTAAACTCTTCAAAAAAAAAAAAAAAAAAAAGGTTCCACACCTCTTTGACCATCTTGCAATGCCATAAAAGATGGTCGATATCCTTCACTTCTCTCCTGCATAAGATGCAACATGTTGGTCCCACTTGGCAAAACTTTCTGTAAGGTGTTAATCTTGCCATACATAAAAAATTAACCTTCTTCAAAATTACCTTCCATAAAGGCAAAGACTGAGCTCCCTTGACGGTTTCAGGTTTGAAAGCCACGAGTGAATTTATTGTAAAATCCCTTGTTGTATCTCAAGCCAGACCTTGAGACATGTGCGGGTGTCATGAGTAGTTGTTTGGATCGGTAGACTATGCAATGTCATCAAATTATAAAGATTATATGTTCATAACTTTTCTATATGGATAAAAATTGGACTCTTTTGATTAACCTCTGCAATGCATCATGTACCCGTCTCATGGTCACAAGTAATTTGCATGTCAGCTAGAATCCTATTGCACATTTGGGATATTGTCATGGGTAACTTACAGCTTTTTCATGATCTAATCTGTGTACTGTGTAGATATCTTCAAACATATTAGTATATGGTTCTTTGAAATGTTAGATTTCAATTAAACTAAAAGGCTTGGGTCGATAGATTGTAATCTAATTTGGCATACTGTTGAACTGTCTTTCTCTCATCAGCTTTATTATTGTCATAATGCAATATCAAGAAGTCTGAAGGCAAAAGGCTAAAAGAATTCTGTCTCTGATTACTTTCACTTGTAGGAGGCCATGCTACGGATCGAGCTAAAGGAGGCAAGAGATTTGAGTCAAGAAATTCTGCAACAGAGCCTCGGAAAGCCAATGAGCACGGAGGGAACAATGTCGAGCTTAAGGGAAAGAACACATTTGCAGTGCCTAGAAATGTTAGAGCACTTGGTTGGACATCAGATAAACCAAAAACCGCAGAACAAGATGATGAGAGGCCAAAAACAAATGATGAATTCAGGAAACTCTGTTTTAAAGGCTGATGCTTTTTGTTGTAAACATTAATATGGTTCTGACGTAGATTTAATAGTTTCTCCCCAGTTATAACCAACCATACCTTAAGGGGATTTTTGTTGCTACATTAAATATTCTATTGTGATGTAGAGTAATGTTTAGGCTTACCCCATGGTATCCTTTGTTTGGATTCCTGAATTGGATCTGTCGTATATAGTTGTTCTGTTTAAGATTTTTTTTTTCAGGTTTATTGATAAAAACCAGCAGTTAACTTGATGGTGGTGGATGGTTATTCATGCTTGAAGATTTTTTACAGTTTTTTAAATTTGGCTCATCATTCATATCCAAAAAAAAAATTTGGCTTATCATTCATAATCTTTTCTGAAGATCAAAGGGCAATAAAAGATACCAAATAGCCTTCAAACTTTAATTTTTCTTATAATCCTTTTTTCTAAATGAATGTTTTGATTGTACTAAGAGAGAGAGAATGGGTAAAAGGAAAGGTAGTCTTTTTTACTTTAGAAATTATGAGTAATAAAATGGGGCATTTTGCATGCTTGGCCTACAGAATGTTCCTCAACCCCACTTTCCAATATTCGTATTCTTTTCACAAATCCTATGGAATAATGCATTGCCCATTTGCTTTTCTTTCTATCCCTTTGTCTCAATCACCAAAATCTGTTCTATTCTATTAATTAATTATATTCTTTCTTTTATTCAGCTATCAATGAATGCCATGTATATACGTATTCTAATCAGCTTTCTACGAATAAAAAAATATGTCTCTCTTTTGCTCGGTGCCGCTATTCTTATAATTTGGTTGCAATTTTGATCTAAAATCATTTCTAAATTTTCACATTGATGATGTGAGAGTTTCAAAGTCACCAATCTCTAATACTGGGGCAGCTAAAAATCATGCTGTCAATACTCAATAGGGTGATGAGGCTGCTTTAATCAGGATGCACAAAAAAAAAAAAAAAAAAAGAAGTGCTTTGATTATCTTGTAACATATTAGCTATGTTGACTTGATCTGTGTTTGAAGTAAATAAGATTTATACGAGTGCAAGATGTTCAAAAAAGGGCTTAAACGAAAGTAGCTTCACAAGATAGAAGAATAATAAAGAAAAATAAAATGTGGTTCAACGTGAAAATTTAGGTCACGAAATTTTTCTCGTAGATATTTATAAGGAAGGGGTATGATTTATTTTCCTAATTTTAGGGTGGCTTGGCAAGGGTTTGAGCTCTGAAAGAGGGAGTTTTGACCATGAAGTTAGGAATATGGTGGACCACAATTAGATGCCTAGATTTGGCGAATTTGAACAACACATTTGTACGTGCATTGTTTCAAAGGCATGACAGGGTTTAATATTTGTGTGTGATATTGTTATGTGTATATTATAAAGGCATAAAAAAGGAGAAAAAAAAGTGAGGTTCGAAAAAAAAAACGAGTAGAAAAAGAGTTGTGATAATTATAATGATATTCTTTGTCTGAACATGTCAATAATCAGAAGGAGATGGGAAGCCATGGTTAAGGATAGAAAAAAATTGAGAATTTCATTATAGAAGATAGAAGAATGGAGGCTATAAGCCACACTCAATACACAGTCCTATTTCATTCTTTATATAGCAGAATACTAACCTAAGGTCTAATGAGCTCTACCTATTAGGTTTTTGGCAAAATATTAGAAGTGAATTTATCCCACATCGGAAAGATGCAAGGTAGTGGTGTGCTCCAAGCACTATAAAAGGAGCATGAGGTTTTGGTTTCAAAGCATTCCAGTCAGTACACGAAGTCAGAAGCACTTTAAGCTTCGTGTACTGACTCTAGTTAAATTCCTTTTGTATCTTCTTATAGAGAGTGGGGCAAAGGGTGTGAGTAGTATAAGATTTGAAGAGAGTGTTTTTGTAATTGGGATCGGGGAGAGAATTTTGTGTGATTGTAGCAATTTTTCACATAGTGGAAGTTCTTTCTATCCGTGGTTTTTTCTCCGGTTTGGAGTTTTTCCACGTAAATTCTTGTGCTCTTTATTTTGTTGTTTACTTTTAATTTCTCAATTATTTTTTTAGTTATTCCTGCAGTAATTATGGAAGGTTTTTCCCAACACTACCCTCTCACTGAACATTTCAAAATTAAGGAGCCCCACAAGCACTTTAAAAGAGAAAGGGTAAAAGATCAAAGTGTTTTGCAGATTGAGCATGAAATTAGCAAGAATGATCATTTTGCTATGTTTAAGGACTTGTAAAACTTATTAAGTTTATGGGGGTAGTCGAGACAGGTGCACGTAAGCTAACTCGGACACTTATAGATATCAAAAAAAGTTTAAGAGGTAAGTGATCATATTGTTGAACGTTTGATTAAATGAGCCGGTGTCCATAACCAAGAGGTCGTCACATCAAATCCTTTTATCCCCTAGTCTGAAGTAGTTATAAAAATTTATAAAATAATTTATTACTTACTTTCTTAGGCATTTACAATCACTTGCCCATATATAATTTCTTTTAGCATGGTACTTGTAAGAAACAATTTTATGTTATACAATTATGAAGTAGGAAAAGAAAGGGATTCATACATTGATGGAGGGCAAATTAATATATATGATTGGATGGAGAGATGTTGTGAAGGAGAAGGTTTTCTTTTGTCCAAAAGAAAGGAAAAGAAGAGAAGAGTAAGAAAAAGTGTAAAAAAACATAGATGTGAAACACATTTTGAAAAGTTTGATTGGGTCTGCTACATTACATGATATGTCATCCACACCATTTATTTCTGTGGCCCATGCACTCTCTCTTAATCAGTAAATACACCATACAAACAAATTTCTTATGCCAAACCGGTTTAACCTAGCGTAATTGTTATGTATGTTCGATCAAGAATTTGTAGGCTCGAATCTCCAAACTCCATATATTGTTGTAGTACTAAAAAACAATTTTTTTGTGGCTTATGATTGGATCTAATTCGATATATATTAAAGTTTGGGGTTTTGAACTTCGCCTATCATAATTATTGTATTAAGAAAGAAAAGAAAGAGAGCAAGTCACTGATTAAATCTCAAACTTATATGCTTCTGGAGTGATTAAAAGCAACAAAAAGAAAAAAAAAGAAAGGAAAGATAACTATTATACATAAAAACAAATTTTGCAAAGACAAATTTTGGAAAGAATAAAGACACATAAAAACAAACTCTTTAAAAGGGCTGCCCTACTAATGTTCTTTAACACTGTTTGGAAGTGGAATATATAAAAGCCAACCAATGGATAACAAAAGAATAAAGTTATTTTGAATCTTATTGTAATAATCTCTCTCAAATCTTCTCCCCAAGTTCTTACACAAAGCACAAAAAAATAGAAAAAAAGGCCATGATGAGGTATATACTTACCTGCAACTTGAATAGCTGAATTGTCAATAATATAATGCCCCAAGTTTCCAAAATTCTACTTCCAAACCTTATATACAGTCTTTTATAAAATTATTCGAAATTATATGCTTTAGTTTTATGGTAAAATATGTAAACCTTTTATAAAATTATTCTTTAGTTTTATGGTTTTAAAAATTATGCTTACTTCCTAGTAATGATCCTTGGCATGTTTTACCTTTCTTAAAATTTATATGTTTAAAATGTTAACTAAATTTGAAAACAGAATTAGTTGAAACCTTTTAACATAATTTTCAAGCCTAGTCGAATTAGTTATTAGTTAATTAGTAATAGATGTTGAAGAAGGATTCCATGTATATAATTTATCTGTTTTGTTAAATATGTTTTTTGTGAAGATAATGGCAAAGAAAGAAGATAATATAAGTTATAGATAATGGAGAGAGAGTTTAGGAATTGCAAATCTGAAATGAGTAAAACCCAAACATATGCAAAATCACAAATTTTAATTTATCATTTTTCTCTCATCATTAATTACACGATACACCTTTGAAGTTGGGAACTTTTGTTCATTTGAAATTCAAATGGAAAAAGGAAAAAAAAGCATTAAATGAGTTGCAGTGGGGGAAGACATGCATGTCTCAGTTTTCGCTCTAAATAACATTTACAATTAACACACAAAAAAACACATCCTCTTTTCTTTTCTTTTTTCAAACTAAGTCATTCATTCATTTCTTTATTATTATTATTATTATTTTTATTATTGATAAAAAAAATGTAAATAAAAAAGAAGTTGTGAGAGGAGAGGTGGCAGGGTCCTTATAGCTAGCTTGTATAACTCTAAGCTCTTACTTATTTAATCGCTTCATCACTTCACCCTATCTTCATAACCCTAACTTTCTCTTCTTTCTTTTATATAACCATTTTATTTCTCTCTCTTTTAACCCTAAACACTAACCTTCCCTTTGTTCTATCTTCTCATTAGAACAACAACTCTCTCTTCTAGCTACCATCTTGCTTTCTTCTTCCCACACCCCCATAATTCTCTGATCATTTCTTTCTTCTCTCAATTAATTAAGGGCTCTTCCCTTAATTCTCTCTCTTTTCTTGATCATAAAACTCCCCCTCAATAAGAAGAAGAATAATGGAGTTAACTACTCAAGGCCCTTCAATTCCCATTCCCATTCCTTTAAATAGCTGTTATGGCGGCCACGACCACGACCACGACCACATCATCCATCACCACCATGACCCTTCCATCACCCGTAACAACAATAACAATAAGAAACATGTTGTCAAATACAAAAAGTGCCTCAAAAACCATGCAGCCTCCATGGGAGGCAGTGCCACGGATGGCTGTTGCGAGTTCATGCCGAGTGGAGAAGAAGGCTCTATTGAAGCCTTCACATGCTCCGCCTGCAACTGTCACAGAAACTTCCATAGAAAAGAGATCGACGGGGAGCCCTACGACTGGCGACTCGGGCGTAAGCTCCTCGTCGGTGGGAACGACATGATGGCCCCGCCAAAGGCAGCAGCGCTCACCGCATACCCGACAGCGACGTTCATATCATCTTCAAGAGCAGGGCCAGCGCCACAAGTACCCGGCGGCCACCACATGATGATAATGCCATACAACATGGGGAGTGAGGAGGAGGAAGAGGCCGCAAGGGCGTACTCAGGGAAAAAGCGGTTGCGAACGAAGTTCACGGGGGAGCAGAAGGAGAAAATGCAGAGGTTTGCAGAGAAAGCTGGATGGAGGATTCAGAAGGAAGAGGAGAGTGTGGTGCAGAAATTGTGTGAAGAGATTGGAGTGAAGAGGAAAGTTCTTAAGGTTTGGATGCATAACAACAAACACATTAATAATAATCTTCCCAACAACCAAACTACCCCTAATTCCCTTTCTCCCACTAAATAAAATTTTTAATTACCATAACTAATTAATTATTACTCTTCCTCTCTTCTAATTATTAATTGATTATTGTCTAATCATCATATATATGATCATCAAGGAACATGTAAGTCTGGACTCAACAATCCGACGCATTTCATTGCTTTATCCATCCGTTCAATGCTCATTAATTATGTGCCTAGTAGATAATAATTTCTATATATTACCCGCCATATTGGTTTATATTTAAGAAAAAAAAAATTAGTTAAAACATTTATTCTTCTAAAGAGTCATAAGTTTGACTTTGTATTTGTGATATGATTAACAACATTTTATGAGGGATTGTTGTGCTGGGATATGCACTTCCTTTTTCTATGAGGGAATGTTCTTTTGTGATTATATATATATATATATATTAAAATATGAAATATTTAAATTGTTTGAAACCTATTCCATCCACTTAATTAAGCTTATTAATTTTTCTATATTTAAAATTATCTAAGATTATAATATATGTAGATTTTTTCCCTCTTCTTTTTGCTAAGGGTTTAAATTATATAAATATAGGTAGAATCGAAAATTAAAATTAAAAACCAAATCCATTAAACAATAGCCATTATATTTTGCATAAGTTTAGCCCTAATTAGAAAAAGTGAGAATTTCATGAATTATTTATAATAAGTTGGATTTGTTTTTATGCCAAAAAAAAAAAAGAAGAACTAAAAGCTTTTATTTAGAAGACCAAGACAGCACATGAAATTACAATAGCCCACAAGTAAAGAATGATTGCTTTGAATTAATTAATTTTGGACATTTTTAATAGGAAATTTCATGCAATGTCACACATCAAGCATTAAATTATGAATAGCTTTTGCTGTGTATTTTTCTATCTTCATGCTCCTCTTGTGCTTCCATTGACCACCTTTAACCAAATTAATTAATAACACTGACCCTATTTTTAATTCATTAAATGAGAGAGAGAGCTCTCGAGGATAGAGAGAGAATTGTCCTTATTTTTATAATACAAAAATAACATAAAACCGAACTACTAAAATAGCTAGTCGAATAAGAATCTCTAGAACACTTGGAACAATATAAAATCTATCTTCCAGCCAAAAAAAAACATAGTTTCAATGATTTGATTTACGATTAGTAATTAAGAAGGATATTAAACTCGAAATTTCACCACAAAATATTGTTAAATTAAAAAATTAAAAAATCTTATCCTCTAAATAGAAAATAGAGGAGTGAATCATGAACTACTCCATTTTTTTGTTCGAGTAAATTCTCTTCCATTTCTTACCAGAGAGTATTTTTAATTGAATTTAGTACAAAAATAAATGAAATTAGAGGATTTGAACCTTCACCTTCTAAAATAAAGTTGATGCAAGTTACTGCATAAGCTATGCTAATGTGTTAATAAGTGAAATATACTATAAAGGTTGAAAGAGATTTCTCAAAAAAAAAAAAAAAAAACAAAAAGGTTGAAAGAGAGCCTAACTTAATTGACATACTAAATGTATTAATATAACCATAAGGTCTATGGTACGATTCCTCCCATCTTATATTGTACTAAAAATAACTATATATTAAGTTTGTTCCTAACTACTCGAGAGTTGGTTTAATTTTGTTTTATAACTACTATAGAGTGACTTAATGATCAAAATTGAGAACTTTGAAAAACAAAGGAGCGATGAATACAATCCATAATTAATTTCCTATGAGTTCAATCTATGTTTTAGTTTTTACAACCAATATTTATCACTTATCTAAGAATTAATTTCTTATAAATTTCCATAAACATGCATCCAAATGTTATAGAATCAAGCGGTATCTTCCGTGACAATAGTTAAGTGGACAGTTATAGATATAAAAAAAGTTTAATTTATGTTTGGGTCAAGTTTTAATGTTTCTCAAAATCTTCATTTAAGTACCTCCATAATTAGCTAAAACCTTACAAATCATTATTGTCATCGTAAGACATAAGAGGTTAATATTGAAGGTTTGATATGATTTTATTTAGGTGGCTATATGAGTTGAATGTTATTTTTTATTTGGTTGACTGTATAAGGTATTAGGTTTTAAAGAGAGTAAAGAAATTAGTTTAAGAATGAGTCATAAGGGTTAATTTAACGCGATAACTCAGCAAATCTTGATGTATTTGTAGCCACATTATTTGAATCCTCCATTGTACTCAACAAATAACTAAATAACCAGCAATGACACCAAAATTTAATCTAAACTAAGATTAAATTACAATTCTGGTCTTAATTTCTCGCTGTTTGTTTCAATTTGGGTCCTTATTTTTATAAAGTTTCAAAGGTTGTAATTTAGCCTCTAATCCATCTTATTTGAATTTAGTGTCAATTGAATCCCTTACGTCTTCAAAAGTTTTAATTTTATACTTACGATTTAGTTAAACTTAACCAATCATCATTGATAATAATTTTCACATAAAATAATCAATTTAATTTGGAAATCTACATTATTTGGATGTATTATGGTTTAGGATCAGAATGTTCAACTGATAAATAATATGGATTTTACAATATTATTTCACTAGAAAACTTCACGTGAAAATAATAATGACGTGGAAGAAATGTGAGGGGCCTAAGAGCATTAAAGTGGTGCAGAAGAAAACATGATGGGTTTGCCTTCTGGAGTGCTTTTAATTTAGTATTGTAGACATTATTAATTCTTTTATCTACCTCACACTATACATTACACAATTTTACTACAATCCGCTTTTATTTTAAAAGACTAAAACTGAAACTTCTACTTTCGTGGGTTTTTGTTTTTCGATATACAGTTAGTCTAAGTTCTTTTAACATTAATCAGTGCAGTGTGACTCATTGTTATCGATTGTTTACTTTGAATTTTATCATTCTCTTATATAAAAATATTGGTTTGAAATGAGTTTCATATATCCTTTTAAAAAATTCTTAATTGATAGCTTTTTGTCTATTAATTGATCCCAATCTAAATTGTGGGTCGGAATCAAGGTATTATTTAGAAATTTTTGTTCCTCTTATACGCACAATCAATGTTTTAAAAAATCCACTAAGGCTCAAAAAAGCCCGAGGCACACTCCTTAAGCCTTGCCTTGTAGAAGTCCAACACATTTTAAAAAGCGTGCCTCGTCTGTGCTTTTCTATGAAGCCCCAAACACTAAAAAGCGTGCCTTGAGGGGTTTTGTTATTTTTTTAAAAATTATTCCAAACTTAACCTCTAATACAACGCAGGCCAACTATTGAGATTGATAGTAAAGAAGAAGAAGATATAGAGGAATACAAGTCCAATATCAAGTGAAGATGAGTTTGAGTTTTAAGATTTATTTATTATTAGGAATAGATACAATTTTACTAATATTGAGACGTTTGCTTTTGTTTTGAAGATATATACATGAATATTGAAATATTCTATATTGAAAGTGGTTAATATATATATTAAGTGGTGTATAAATATTTTTAATATTTTTTTTATACATGGTGCCTTTGAAAAAAAAGCCCGTACTTTTAACCTTTTCGCCTTTCAAAAACGTTGTGCCCATGTAACTATGTTATGTTATAGGTAAAAAAATAACATTTTTTTAAAATTAATAATAAATCAATAAAATTATAATAATTATATTTATTCAATCCAACACAATCCATCCAATTAAATAGTTTTGGGTTGTTGGAGTCTTTCAAGTTTTTTTATAAGCCCAACTCAAAACCACCTTAGCCTGCTCCCGAAGGACCTAGAAGATGCTCTCCAAGAAGCCCAAGCTTGGCCACAAGCTCCCTCCAACGAGAAAAAGCCAGAATTTAAAAAAAAAGAAAAAAAAAAAAGAAGACCAGATTGCCAAAAGATGCTCGCTAGAGAGAAATGAAGCCCAAATTAATTGAACTCGGACATTGAAATAAATAATTTATAAGGTGGAAGCTTTTTAAGGAGACGAATATATTTTAATTTTTGTTTAGTAAAATCCATATGTTTAGGAGTATTTTGGTATGTTATACGTTCAAGGGAAAATGTCAACAAGTGTGGGCAGGTGGCGAAGGGCGGCTGTGTAAATTTGAGAAAAAAGCAAGCAAGCAACCATGATTCCACGACTGGGATTTGTGAAGAACACCAAATTGATGAAGCTATTATTCACATCAATCAGAAGAAGTATCAGCAGCAGCAGCGGTTCGCCGTTCCAGCGCCGCCGCTTGTGGAGCCCATTTGTGTCCGCCGAACCCTACGCACAGCTCCACGGCGGCAGATTGGTCCTTTTGTTTTGCCAGAAACGGCAGAGTTGGAAAGGGGCCTCCGACTACGATTACATTAGGGCTGATGTGAACTGCCCAAGGTGCTCCAGCCACATGCCCGTCCTCTTCTCCAATCGCCCCTTGTCCATTGCGCCTCGCTCCGACACCGGCGTCTACCAAGCCCTCAATCTCTGCCCCAATTGCAAAACTGCTTTCTATTTCCGACCCCTCAAGCTGCTCCCTCTCGAGGGTACCTTTATTGAGATTGGGAGGGTTAAGGCCGCCGCCGCCACCGACTCCGGTAATCATTCCCATTATTCCGCCTTGCCTACCCCTACCTTGGGTGCTTCACTCCACACTAACAACGCCGCCCACCCGGATTTGGAAACACACTTGCTAACTCCCAAGCAAATTTCTGACCAATTGGACAAGTTCATCATTGCCCAACAAAACGCCAAGAAGGTTGGATTCGATTCATTCATTCTCCTGCCTCCATTTTTCATAATTCAGGAATTGTATGCTTTTCTTTGGTGTTTTCGTTACAAGGAAACTGCAAATGAGGGACACTACTGTCCCTTCAAAAGCATGGAGTTATAAAAAGATTCCCAATTGACACTAATGAAGAAAAGTGTAATTGTGAATTGTTTCACTTTTAGTCCATTGATTTATAATAATGTTGACGTTTCAGGTGCTTTCGGTGGCAGTATACAACCACTATAAAAGGATATATCATGCCTCATTTCAGATAACGTTAGTTTCTAACACTTGTCTATTTCTCTCATTTTGCTAGCCTTATTTAAATATTGATTCAAGTATTGCTTACTAATGTTTAAGGATTTCAGAGCAGTAGCTTATATTTTTAAAAAAATATTATTAATATTCAATGTGGCTACCTACCTCAGAATTAATTTTCTACTACGGGTTTCCTTGTCAATTTAATGGAGTAGGGTCAAATGGTTGTCCAATGAAATTAGTCGAGGTGCACATAAGCTGGCTGAGACACTCATAGATATAAATTTCTTCAATGTTAATGATCATGCTTTGCTTTGACTTCGTGCCTATATTTATATTTAGGTCAGGGCAAGGGTGGCTGGGTATTGAATCAGAGAAAGATGATTATGAAACTGTGGAACTGGAAAAGAGTAATGTGTTACTAATGGGTCCTACAGGCTCTGGTGAGATTGATTTTCTCCTGCATTTCTTTTTGGTGTCCAAGAGCCTTGATTTTGTAAGAGTTTTTTCATTGACCATTTATGGAATCTGTAAGGATAGGGAAGACATTACTTGCAAAAACCCTTGCTCGTGTTGTGAATGTGCCATTCGCCATTGCTGATGCTACTGCAGTAACTCAGGCAAGTGCTTTACTCAGGACGTTTTTATTTTTTTCCTTGTTAATGTTCTGTTTTGTTTTTTTATAAATTTTTTATTATTATATAAAAATTTATCTTTTAAACAAAAAACGTATGCGGAAAAGGGGGGAAGTGAGATAAAGGTCTCCCAAGGTTAAGGTCCTGAGGGTTTATAAGAAACAAGCATCCGTGTTATGTTGATCAAGAAAGTGGACAAATTGCAAAATTCTAGTGAAGAGCACGCTAAGAAGAGGCTATATACTGTATAATTTCCGAGAAATTACTAAAAGATCAATAAATGTAGCTGAAAATCTTGTTATTTCATTCAGTTTCAAGCAACCTAAGTAAAAGCCTTTCTGACATTGTTCCGGAGGACCCTAAAATTTGAGCAAATATTTTCCATTCTTAAGTCATTTGAAGACATATCTGAAGAGAAGAAAGATGCAACATAAGTTATTCGTTTTTCAGCTTATCTTCAGTTCTAGATTTTTTAGCTGAAGATCATATGTTGGCCTTCCAAATCATTTCAAAAAGAGAGAGGAGGGTGGCCAAAATTGGTGGGGATGTTATGTCCAATAAAAGTGTTCAATAATAGAATTGAGAGGAATATTTTCTCTATACTAGTGAACAAGAATTGAGTTTTCTGAAATAAAAGAAACCTCTATGGGAAGAATTACAATATGACATAAATCCTCTACAAAATAATATACTAACAAAAAGTAATAAAAGGGATGTAATGGAGAAGGATCCCTTGCTCAATTACCAATTTTGTAAAAAATTTGGTGCTATATTTCGGAATGGTCTTCCAAGGACCTTTAGCCGAGGTAAGTGTGTTGCTAACCGGTTTGTTGTTGAGCTATGATTGGCCATATTTGGCATCAGTTACCTTTTTCCATAGAGCTTGTTTTTCTTCTTGGCTGCTGACCCTACAAAGATCAAAGCTATGGAGCAATGGCCTATTCCTAAGAATTTGAAGTAATTACGAGGTTTCTTGGGATTAACGGTTACTACCATAAATTCGTTCAAAGCTATGGGAAAATAGCTTTTTCTTTAACCCAACAATTGAGAAAGGATAATTTTTTATGAACGGAACAAGCAGCTGAGACATTTAGGCTCCGTTTGATAACCATTTCATTTTTCGTTTTTTGTTTCTAGTTTTTGATTTTTGAATTTTGGTTTTATGTTTTAAAAAATAAAAACCGTATATGTTTGATAACTCATTTTAGTTTTCTGTTTTTGAAAACAAAAAACAAAAAAACATGTTTGATAACTGTTTTTTGTTTTCAAATATCACATTTTGTTTATATTTTTTTAGTTTTTTG
>JBBMKA010000003.1:11044618-11075713 GCA_037833695.1 Sechiopsis laciniata
AGGAATAAACAACAGATAAAATGCTCCTTGAGCTGCAGATCCAACAACCTAGCAAGTAATAAATATAAACACGAATTTACTACTACTCGAACTGCTGCACTAACTAATTAACCAACACACATTCGGGAAAAGGAATTACCCTAAACCGAACACAAGGCAGCTCTGCAATAGAAACTCGACGAAGGCAAAGGCGAAGCTACAGAAGGCTGAGCGAAGAGCTAGGCTTGGCGAAACGGATGAGAAATCACGAGGTAGCGTGGACGAACGGCTCGCTGTGGTGAAATCTCACTGGGGCAAACTCTGAAGACGAACGCTGCACAGACGCTTAGCTCGGTCAAGCGACGGATAAGGACTCGGCACTGTGCTTTCGTGGACTCAACTGCAATTCAAACGGAGTGACAGATCTTGATTTAGGCGAAGAAAAAACCAAACAGGGAGCAAGAAGAGCTCTGCAAAACGTACCTGAAGCGAACAGGCTGCCTGGCGGTCGCGGGCAAAGGGAATCTGAGCGACGTGAAGCTGTGACGCGATTAGAATCGTGCAGCTATGGCAAAGCGAGGGCATGTAGCAGACGAGTGGCTGAGCAAACTGGTCTATGAAGGAGAAAGGAAGGGGTTCACCTAGGCTGGCGAACTCGGCTGCTCATGCTCGGCGAAGGTGACAGGATTTCAACGAAGGAGAGAAGAAAAAGTGAGTTTGGCGATTTGGAGAAAAGAGAGAAAATGAGAAAAAAGATGAAATTGGCAAAGTGGTTGGGTATTTATATGTCTCGACCAAGGTTGCAACACGTGTCCTCAGGCGGTCCGGCTTCGAGTCCTGGCGAAGCCGCCCTTTTTTTTTCTTATTTAATCAAACAAAGGCTCCAAACTTCTCAAATAGCGAGCTAGCCTTGGGGACCTGAAACTGAAATCAAAACTCGAACTCAACAAATAATAGAACCATCTTGAAACCCTGGTTAATTACGAGACTACCCCTAAAGGCAAAATTACCAAAATACCCCTGAAGGCTCAAACTGTCCTAACGGCCCAACCGAACAACTGAAAAAGCAACTGAACATACCTGAAGAACTGGAATAGAAAATTGGGCCGTTACAATTAGTTTATCTTTATCTAGTAGCTTTTGTTAGAGCCCAGTTTATAGCTCGTGTAGATTTGTACCCAAATTATGACGTAAGTTTTCTATTGACTCGGGTACAGTTGCGAGTGATAGTATGGACATGTTAGACCAAATGCCTAGGGAGGGCCATTATGAATTTAGTCACAATTACATACTTCTCTTTTTGTTAGGCATGTGTAAACCTAGTTCGATGTAAGAACCTATAATTTCTAACTACGATTCTAGGACTAGGTTGTGTGTTTGTTCATTTTGTTGGCTATTTTGAACTCAATCGAGCATGGTTCTACATTTTGTTATCAAGTAAGGATTCTTACTCTTGGTTGTGTGGACCCTATGCATGAATTTATAACTGTTTGGTTGCCCGTTCTTTTCCTGTATAACCAATTTGGTGCGGTCTGACATGTGAGACATAATGTGACATGAGCGGTGGTGTTATTTGTGACCGTTGAATAAAAATGGATATATATTATAACTAGAATTGTGTAGCAAGCCTTGGTTGTATTAAGTTGTGTGGTGTTTATTCTTGAGTTTATGGATGAGTAGAGTAGGGCATTGGGATATGATGTTGCCACCTCCAATTGGAGATACGAGGGTTCTGCTGCCTCAAGTTAGAGACGTGATCGATCATGCCGCCTCTAAGCTAGGGATGCTGAGGGATATGCCCTCTCTAGTCGGGGATGTCGAGGGGTCATTTTCCACCCACAAGGTCCCGTTGTGGTTTAGCCACCTTGGTCTTGTGAGAGCTAAGAGCTTAGGGATGGTTTGTAACGTACCTCAAGACCCAGTTATTGGTTAAGTTATTCGCGGTGTCATTTGATTGGCTTGTCTAGATGGTTATCTGTTTATGCACATTGTACCCCTAGTTAGGGATCCTTACTGAGTACCTTTATACTCACCTTTACTTCTGGTTTACCTTTCAGGTAATCAGAGCATATACCAAGGCAACTGAGTTGGATATAGAGCTGACCAGATCATAGGATAGTCCGATGTCTAGTTTGTTTAGAATTTTTTTTACCATTTCTGTCAGCATGTTAGTTAGGAGATTTTTCTTCATTTTGTTATTTTTAATAATCTCTAGGAAGGGCTTGAACTCTTGTTTTCAGTTGTTTCCCGTTTGAACAGTTTATAGTTTTAATAAAGTCGTTTAAAATTCAGTCGATTTTTGTAACTGTTCTAACCATGCATGCTGAGTAAGGACTTATTTTAGGACTATTTAGAAAGTTAGATTCTTACAGAAATCATTATTTTGCTTGGGAAACAATCCTTACAGAATTGTTATTTTGACATGAAGGATGTGAGGATTGTTTCCCAAGATCTATTTGTTAAAATTTTTGGTTCTGATGATTCAAGTTATGCAGTCGATATGAATAGAAGAAGTTTAACAGGTTATGTGTTCATGCTCTATGGTATTGTGGTTAGTTAGAAAGTGAATTTGAGGTATGTTGTTGTTCTCTATTCTAGAGAGGTTGAACATTTTGTTTTTGTTAAATCAGTTAAAGAATCAATTTTTGGTTAAGGGATTGATTTATGAAATTTTGAAAACATGTATTTGTGAGATTTATTTGTGTTTGTGATGCAGTACATGAGAGGAGAAGTGTTTTTATTCAAGATCAACAACATTTTCTTGTCAGCTAATATTATGAAGTTTGTGCTAATTGTAGATAGTTTTGAGTATCTCATTGTTTAACTCAAACTTGAAGCGGGCTGATTTTTTTGTGACCATTTGAAGACTTGAACTAGAGAGTGTTTTTCCATTGCTCTGTATGCTCGTCACGAGGGTGATTATTTGAATTTTATGAATCACATTTTTTGTATTATGAAATTTTATGTATTTAGCCTTTTACCATAGGTTAAATTTTGTTACCTTGGGCTAATATTCTAATCACATTTTGGCCTCAAGACAGTTGAGAGTGAGAGCATTTTGTGAGGTTTAGGGTTTGAACATTGTTCTTCATTTTCCTCCAATTTGTGTTTTGTGTAAGTAAGAGACTGTTGTGTTTTCTCCATTAGCCCACTTTCCTTTGGCCGAAAGGCAAGTATGAATTGTTTTCTTTTGAATGTGATTCATGTGGGGAATGGACACTATTGGTAGAATCTGATTGGTTATTAATTATTAATAGATTAAAATACCATTTTTGTTCTTGTACTTCGAAGTTTATTTAATTTTAGTCTCTAAACTTTTAAATATCTAATTTTCTAAACTTTCAAACTGGTTCCATTTAGCTCTCTAAACTTTCAAATGTCTAATTTTGATTATGGAGTTACAAGTATTATTGTTGTTCAAAGATGAAAGCTCAATGGTTTCCTTTTCCCCTCTTGACCGATTCAATAATTTCCTTTTCCCCTCTCGACCGATTATCCTATATTTTAAAAAATCGAGCATAAAATTGAAGAAGACAAAGATGAGAGATTTATTTTTATTTTTTTTCAATTTTAAACCTTCGTTCAGATTTTTTTTACCTCACGAATGGTTTTGAACTTTTTTTTAAATTGAGGAAAACAAAATTTGACATTTGAAACTTTAGGGACTTAATGGAATAAGTTTGAAAGTCTAGAGACTAAAATTGGACATTAGAAAATCTAGGGACTAAAACGGAACAAACCTAAAATTCTAGGGACCAAAATGATATTTTAACCTTATTAATATCATTAATATAATTTCTCAAGATTAAACTGAATGAAAAAATGTTTAAGCTGTTATCTGGCAAATGGTCCTCTCTTCAGGGATGTATTAATATTTACTTAGTGTTAGGAAAGAAGCCCATTGAATGTTTGTAAGGCCCAGGCCAATGGGAGGGCATTGTTATGGGCTAAGTTATCTTTAGTGTATTTGGTTCTGGCCCAATAGAATATTATGTGTGTTGCTTTAGTTTTAGGGGTTTGCTCTCCTCGATCTTTTCTTGAGAGTTTTTCATCTCTGTTGAATTAGAGCGATTCTTCATCTTGAACTCTTTGAATTGTTTCTTTCCATGGTAGAACACCATGTTATATTGACTGAACAACAGAGGTTTTCTCCCACGCTTATGGTGTTTGTGCTTATTTACCTTCGTATTAGAGCCCTAGTCTCATGACTGATTTTTTTTTCTTTTCGATGGATGTGTATGAAGCTTCTTCTTATCAAAGTTCATCTACTATGTTGCCAACTATGGTGAATCCGGGAATCAAGGTTGCTATTGTTTGTCTAAGCAACGAAAAATTTCTTCCTATGGAAATTTTAAGTTGAAATGGCGCTTGAAGGATACAGATTGTATTCGACTCATATTGATCCCGATTTTCAACCTTCGGTGAAGTTTCTTGCCACTGATTTAACTTCTAGTTCATCGTCTTCATCAGAACAAAATCTGGCTTATACGATTTGGAAGAGACAAGATCGATTGATTTTGTCTTGGCTTCTAAGATCGTTGACTGAACCAATTTTGGAGCAAATGCTCCATTGTACGTATGCAAAGGAGATTTGGTCACGTCTTCTTCAAATTTTTAATTCACGAAGCTTATCACAAGTTATGAAGCTCAAAACCTCACTACAAAACGTGAAGAAAGGTAATCTTCCTCTCTATGAGTATTTTTTGAAGATTAAGAAGTTGGTCGATGCTCTTTCTACTGTTGGAAAACCGACTTCTGTGGAAGATCATATCATGTATTTACTCTCTAGTCTTGGCTCTGAGTTTGATTCCATGGTCTCAGTGATTACTTCTAAAATTTGTTCGAAATCAGTACAAAACGTTATGGCACTGCTCCTCACACATGAGACTCGAATTGAGTAAAAACACAGTGAACACAGATGGCTCTGTTCTCTCTACCAATACTGTTACAGAGCCTTCCATAGGGAAATCTCTAGAGAATGCTCAAAATCCTCAATCATTTTCGAATCAAAATCAGTAGTGTGGTGGCTATCAACAATGTGGAGACAGTCGTGGAGGTGGTCGTTCGAATTGGACAAACCAGAGCAAACTTCAGT
Organism: Sechiopsis laciniata; assembly: GCA_037833695.1. NCBI lineage: Eukaryota > Viridiplantae > Streptophyta > Magnoliopsida > Cucurbitales > Cucurbitaceae > Sechiopsis > Sechiopsis laciniata. The sequence goes on from JBBMKA010000003.1 coordinate 11,049,693, forward strand.
GGCAATGGTGTAATAAACTAGGACATACGACATCTTGATGTTATGCACTAGTTGACAATCCCCTGCAGCGTCAGCTATGGCTGCTAATTAAGTTTCTGGTCCTCAATTTGGTGGCTATAATCAAAATGGCAGTGCTCCTAATGGATATGGAGGTTTTATTGGCTATGGAGGCTCTAATGGTTATCAACACTGAATCCCCCTTATGAATGCCATGTTTGCTCAACCTATGTTTAATCAAGATTGCAATTGATATCCCGACTCAGGTGCAACCAATCATTTGACCAACAATTTTGGTAATCTTTTGGTTAGTTCTAAGTATCTTGGTCACAACCAAGTACATGTTGGGAATGGAGCAGGTTTGACTATAACTCTGGTTATAGTTCACTCACTACATCTGATAATCATGTGTTTCACCTAAATAATCTTTTACATGTCCCTGAAATAACTAAAAATCTGCTGAGTGTTAGCCAATTTGTTAGTGATAATCAAGTTTTCTTTGAATTTCACCCTCGTTTTTGTCTTGGAAGGATCTAGTAATTGGTCGGGTGCTATTTCGAGGGACTCTCCATGAAGGACTTTATCGTTTTCAGTTTCTAATTTAGTTAAAAAATCTATGCATTCTAATATTGCTAGTGTCTCCCCTATAAGTCTTCATTACACTATTGAGTCATCTCATTTTGATATTTGACATCAAAGATTGGGTCATCTAGCTTTTTTTGTTATTTAATCTATTGTGAAACAATGTATGCCTTCTGTGTTGAATAATAAGAATTCGATGTCTTTTTGCAATGCTTGTGATCATGGCAAACATCATGCTCTACCTTACTCACCTTCTCTTACTGTCTAGACTTCTCCACTTCAACTCATTGCTATTGATTTATGGGGTCCTTCCTATACTACTTCTAAGAATGAATTACGTTACTACATGAGTTTTGTTGATTTATTTTTTAGATATACTTGGATCTACTTTCTTCAATGTAAATCTGAGGTATCATCTGTTTTTGTCTCATTTAAAACTCTTGTGGAAAAATTGTTGGGAACTTCTATAATTAGGATTCAAACAGATAGAGGCAGTGAATTCAAACCTATTATAGCATACTCACAGTCTCATGGGATTGCACATAGACTTACATGTCCAAATACCTCTAAACAAAATGGTATAGTTGAGAGAAAACATAGACATATTGTTGATACTTGCCTTACTTTGTTATCTCATGCATCTATTCCTCTAATGTTTTGGGATGATATTTTTTCTTATGCTGTCTATCTTATCAATAGAATGCCTACTCCAGTTCTTCATGGAATGATTCCCTTGATAAGCTCTTTGGCTAGGTTCCAGACTATTCTCATTTTCGCGTCTTCGGCTGTAAGGGTTTCCCATCTTTACGCCCTTATAATCCTCGTAAGTTAAATTTTCGGTCTAAGACTTGTACATTCCTTGGGTATAGCTTCATGCATAAGAGTTATAAATGTCTTGATGAGGATGAGAGACTCTATGTGTCTTGCAATGTGCTGTTTGATGAGTTATCCTTTCCATTTTCTTGTGCCTCTAAACCATATATCAATTTGCCTAGCTGATCGCAATTCGGCTGTGTATAATGAGTAACATAAATTCTAAAGCTAAGACGTATTACTAAGTCTTATGCCTTGGAATCGCTTTCACGCAATTATACGTGGTCGAGATGCAACAAGTGATAAGTATTTTTTATATCGCTTTCCTCAGGGATTAATGTCTAGAATTAGTCTTTTTAACTTAAGAGTCGTACAGAAAATGTAAATATAATGGGTGGTTGGTTGTTTTGATTTAATATCCTACAATATAAAACTTAAATAGGCTTGGTTGACAATATGGATGTGAATGATGTTAATCATGCTTTTACGGTAAGAGAGATTCATGCTTCCCTACTTCTAATGACTGCTTCGGCATTTGTTGATTTATGGCCAACCCATCTCCTACTGTGATTCTTCATACCTGACTCAAAGCAATGCAAGCATTAGTAAGGTTATTCCTAACTATTCAAACAATGCGAGAGATCTTGCATTGACCGAACGTAGCCTATTGTGACCTTCCATCAGTTCCCTCTTTCAAGTTTACTGGTGGTTAGCATACGTGAGAAGCTAATTGACACATACTTAATATTTAAATAGCATAATAAAATATACTTACCTGCATTCCTAATATTCATCCTACATACATTTCCTAACCAGCTCCCCCCTAACTTAGTGAAACATAATTAGAGAACACACAAAGAAGAAAACATCAAATAACATTGTGAATTGGTTTCAACTACACAGTCTACAATCTACTCCTAACTACGAATGAAAGATAGCAATAAGGAAATGGTGCAGTTGCTGCAGTTGTGTGGACTCCTTGTCATCAAATACCACGAACACCTCTCGGTTATCTTCTACATACGGAAAAATGACTCCGAGGCAAACTGCATCTCCTAAGGTTTCTCATGTTCTTTATATACAACCAAATTACTTGGATAGCAAGTTTGAAATATTCTTGAATGTCTTCAATTTCACCCAGATTTTCGTTATTTGATTCTCTGGATTTCCACGGTGGTGTGATTCTTTCAGATTTCTACGGTGACGTGATTCTCCCAGATTTCTACGGTGACATGATTCTTTGAATGAGATATTTTCTTAGCGTTTTCAGGTTGCGGTGGCTTTTTGCTATTTCAATCGGTTTGCTCCATTGCAGCATTGTCTTCAGCTTCACAACCTTGTGCGACAATTATATGTAATTGGTTAGAATTTAAAGTAGCTTCATAAGCGTACTTTATTGTTCTCTTTCATTTCGAAAATGTTACGATATTTTCCTTAATGCCTAAATATGAATGAGCACTCGATTTTATCTTTTTCGTCCATATTTTAGCTTCTATCTACATCAATTGTTCTATAAACTCTAAGAAATGCTTAAGTGAATAGCCCGAATTATGCTTTATTTGAAAGTTATCACTAGCCCTTCTACTGTGTTGAGTCCTAAACCCCTTGTTATGCCTAAAGATACAAGTGAGTCTCTTATTCCTCGGGAGTCATCTCTCCCTAATCTTATTCCTGCACCTGTTGTGTCTAATACTTTATCTAGCAACAACAATGAGGACTTGTTTATTGATGATTGTCCTCTGACATTAGTCATTAATAATCATCCTATGGTAACATGAGGGAAGTAGGGGATATCTAAACCGAAAGTTTTTGTAGCCCAATTAAGTTATACTGATGAAGAACCTCTGAATGTTAAAGAGGCCCTTAAAAGTAACCATTGGAGAAAAGCTATGCAAGAGGAATATGATGCGTTTATGCTTAACAAGACCTGGTCTTTGGTTTCCTCACCCAGTGCTCAAAATTTTGTAGGTTGCAAATGGGTTTTTAAAATCAAACGACATTCGAATGGTTCATTTTATAGGTATAAAGCACTCTTGGTTGCTAAGGGGTTTCACCAATTCCCTGTCATAGATTACTTTGAGACATTTAGTCCAGTTGTCAAGCCTATAACAATCTGAGTGTTATTGACCTTGGCTCTTATGCACAACTGGTCCTTTCGTCAAATTGATATTAATAATGATTTCTTACATGATGTTCTTTCTAAGACAATTTATATAGAATAACCTACTGGCTTTGAGGATGGTGATTCGAAGGCTCAGATATGTAAGCTACATAAAGCTTTATATGGTTTAAAGCAAGCTCTGAGGACTTGGTTTGATAGGTTAACTAATTTCTTGAAAAGTAAAGGTTCTATACACTCTCGGGCTGACAGTTATTTACTATATCATAATACGACTAATAGTTGCTGCTATGTTCTTATGTATGTTGATGATATTCTTATTCTAGAAAACTCTGACTTTGTTATTAATCAGTTGATTACCTCTCTTCATAATACCTTTGTGTTGAAAGACTTGGGACCTCTACATTACTTCTTTGGAATTGAAGTTTCAAATCCCTCGAGTGGAGGTATTTTCTTATCTCAGTCCAAATATAGTAGAGATCTTTTACACAGGGCGAATATGGAAAATGCTTACTCTATGTCTACTCCAATGGTAAGTGGTTCCTTAGCTTCTGTGGTTCCTTAGCTTCTACTCCACGGTGACTCATTGAAAATTAGTAAAAATGATTCTTAGATATTTGTAGGACCTACTACATTTTGGGCTGTTGTTAACTAAATAGAATGTGTTGTCGATACATGGTTATGCCGACTCAGATTGGGCCTCAGATCCTGATGATCTTAATCTACGTCTGGACATTGTATCTATTTTGGGGTTCTAAGAAACAATCTATCATTATCGTTCAAGTATTGAAGCGAAATACAGGTGTTTGGCAACTACTGCTACTGAGGTTGTCTCACTAGCTAATCTGTTTGCTGATCTGAAAATTTGCTTGTCTAAACCACCTGTTCTTTGGTGTGACAATTTGAGTGTTGTTCATTTAAGTGCTAATCCTGTATTACATTCCAAGACTAAACATGTTGAACTGGATACATACTTTGTGCGTGATCTTGTTCTTAACAGAAAGCTAGCAGTTCAACATCTCCCAGCTACTGCTCAGGTGGCGGATGTACTCACAAACACTTTATCTGCCATGTATTTTCTGAAAAACAGACTCAAGCACAATGTTCGAGATCATCTGACCATTGGCTTGCAGGGGAGTGTTAGGAAAGAAGCCCATTGAATGTTTGTAAGGTCCAGGCCCATGGGAGGGCATTGTTATGGGCTAAGTTATCTTTAGTGTTTTTGGTTTGGCCCGGGGTTTTCTCTCCTCGATTTTTTGTTGGAAGTTTTTCATCTCTATTGAATGAGAACGATTCTTGATCTTGAACTCTTTGGATTATTTCTCTCCATGGTAGAGTACCATGTTATATTGAATGAACAATGGAGGTTTTCTCCCACATCTATGGTGTTTGTGCTTATTTGACTCTTAGAACAAATTAACTTTTATGTATATAGCTACTAGAATCAATAGTTTTATAATCTCTTCAAAATCTCTCCTAATTATTGATTTAAAAGACATGATGAAAAGCAAAGGTCTTAAAATCATTCCTTATGCAACCAAATAAATATCAAACATTTGGAAAAGTATTTATAAGTAATTGGTTAGAATTTAAAAAGAAAATCCAAACTCAAACACTTAAGCAAATGGGTAGATTGAGAATATATACTAAAGGCAAAATGGGTGAAAAGGAAGGGTAGTCTTTTACTTTAGAATGAGTAATAATGGGCTATTTGCATGCTTTGAATCTCAGAGAATGGAGACTTAGATTGGGCTAATTGGATGCACTCACGTGGCCTATAGCTCTTCAATCAAAGCCCCTATATTCAAATACTGACAAATACCAGAATGATCCCTTTGCATATTCATTTCCATTTTCTCTCTTTCTTTTTTGCTTTCACAAATCCAATGGAATAATAGTGCATTGCCATTTGCTTTTCTTAACACATGAAAGCACATTCTATCCTTTGTCCCAATCACTAAAATCCATCCTATTAACTAAATATATATTCTCTCTATCTTTTATTCCATTTCAATTCATCCTTTTTATTTGGTACCATTCTTATAACTTGGTGGTAGTTTACCTCTAAAATAATTAGTTAAAAGTATGAATAAAATTTCCCAATAATTCTAAGTGAGTAAAATCTATTAAATAAAACATCTTTGATGGTGAGTTTTTTCTTCTTACAGTCTCAAAGTAACTCATCACAAAGACTTAGACAACCCAGAGTAAACAATACATAATATAATTAAATAAGATTAAAAAAATGATGTGCTTTTGATTTCATCTGTTAAACAAAATCTATGCATGGTAGTATCTCAAGTAAATAAGATTTCTATCAGTGTTGTAAGACCTTTTAAAATAGGGATTACTATGGGAGGATATGACATAAGATATCCTCATTTTAATTAGATAGCAATTGCAAAGTTTGAACTCTAAAAGAGGGAGTTTTGATGAAGTTAGGAACATTGGTGGACCACAAGATACCTAGATTGGCAAATCTGAACCACACATTTGTAATTTGTTCAAGGCATGCAAGGCTTTAATATTTGTGTGTAAGGTTATGTGTACATAAAGGTAAAAACAAAAAGAAAAAGAGGGATAAAAAGTGGTGTTTGAAAATGTTTTATGAGTAGAAAATGAGTTGTGTTTAATGATAGTCAGCGGCAATCTCTGGTCCTCCCACCAAACTTTAGCTGTGGGAAAGAGGAAATTGGCAGGTTAACGATTCCTTTTTCTGAACCAACTGCCCACAAAGAGCACTCGAAAAGAGAAAAAAGAAAAAAAAAAAAAAAAAAAGAAAAAGAAAAAAAAGTAGTGTGTGTTTGCAGATTGAGTATGGAATTAGCAAGAATGATATTTTGTACTCTATCTTGGTCACTCTTCAACTAAGCCAAAGCACTTGCAACTATGTATGCTCTTGAGTATTTCTCAAGCAAATCAAATCATATCACTAGCTACTTCAACACACATATATTTATATTATATATAATGTGAGTGAAAAAGGGAATAAACACATTAGTAGGTTTTTGCTTCAAGATTATTTCAACTAGTCTTGAGGATGAGAAAAAGAAACTTTGAATTTCATCCTTGAGTTATAAGGGTCGTTTCAATCAAGCCCCAAATTCTTTACACGTCAATTTATTTTCTTAAATCAAGATGACAAACTCAACATTTATTTGTAACAATTCTAGAATTTTGAAGGGTTTAATAATGGTTTGATCATTTTGCAAAATTTAAGGGTTCACTTATAAAATTTCTTAAGTATAAAGGTACTGTTGCTGAGATGATAATTGTAACCCTCTCTACAGTTTGAGAGTTAGTTTTTTGTTAACTAAAAAGAAATTTAGGTTTTGTGCAATTGCTTTTTTAATAGACTAGATTACTTCGTGTTAAAAGGTTGAAAAGGTAATTATCTCACCATTTATAAAACCTAAATCTTATTAAAATTGATATATTTGGATAAATTAGATTAATAAATGGAGAAAGAAGATTATATTGTTTATTATGCCCACATAACACGAAGTAGAGAGAGAGTTTATATTGTGAGAAAGTTGGCATCTTTAAAGTAAAATGTGGATGTGACAATGGCACACAACACATTGATTACTATGAAATATAAGAAAGATAATATATTATGATAATCTATAATATATAGTAATCTTTTCTTTTATATATATATACATATATAAAGTTAGTTTGAATAATATATATTCATCTTGCCTTACCCATAATAAGATTCCACGTTTGAGAAGAATCACCTTTTATCACCTCTTTACTTCTCCCTTTGTTCAATTAAATGAAGAGATTGAAAAAGGATAAAAAAGCACAATTAAATCTTAATCATATATTTGTCTCAAATGTTAAATCAAACTTTTTCACTTTTTTAGTTAAATGATTGGACTTCTCTTTAAATCATATGCAAAACATGCAATGGTCCTAGAAAAACAAAACAAATTAAGATTTTAATAAATTCATTTTGCTTAAATCAAAGTGGGGACATTCTTATGATTAAATTAATGCTCGTATATATTCAAATTCACTTCTTTCTCAAAAGACACAATCCTCTTGGATCCTTGTGGCACTTTGATTTGAAATAAACTATCATGTGATTATGATGATTTATAATCCCAACTTAAAAGTTTACAACAATTTGATTTTTTGATTTGATGATTATATTTGTTTTCTCCCCCAATTTTTTACAACAATTTTTTTTAAAACACATTTAAATTTTATACAGAATTTAAAATTGAAAATAAAATTAGAAAACTAGCTTTGTGTTTGTTTTTTGTTATTTATTTATTTTTTAAAATTTCAAAATAGATGTAAGAGATATATATATATAAAAGAGAGTTAAATTCAATGATGAAATTAGTAATTATAGAATTAACTTTCAATAACTAAAGACAATAATTAAATGGATATCCAACGACATTTTAATAACGACCATTTAAAAGGTGATAGAGAAATAAATTGCACATCTATTAAAAAAATAATAAAATAAATTGCACACAATTTTTTTTAAGAGTATCCCCACTTGATATTAAACTACATTAACGAGTCTTGTCTCTTCCAATCTTTATTTACAAAATTTCCCAATTCCTAGCACAATTTAAGTTGGTTTTTTATTTTTGTTTTTTTTGTTTTTTGTCATTGTTTGATAGAATTTTAAATATCGTGTCAAAAACAAGTTTTATTTTTACTTTTCTATATCTTTTATATTTGTTTTCCATGTCGATTTACAGGATATTGAGCAAAACCATATTTCAAAAGCTACGAGCGAAAATGGGCAAAACAAAGAAAAATCGAAAAACATTACCCATGCCAAGATCAGCGTCATTAATACTTCACAAAACACTGAAAACAGTAGCTCTAATAATTGCACGAGAGCACCACGACACTTCGTCAACACAGAGCGCGATACTAAAAGCACATGCATGCATCCCACATTTTTGGTGGCATGATTCTTGCTTAGTGTGTCGCGATACTACTACGATGTATCAATACTTTCTTTAGGGTATTTTTTATAAAAAACAAACTGAGAGTCTCTCTGATTTTATTTGGCATTTGATCCTTTTCTTTCATTTCCTTTCCTCTCGAAACAATTTTTCGTCTCCAATTTCTTGTTTACCTTAGGAGAAAAGTCTTGAAGGTGGGTGACCCATTTTTGGATGGTGCAAACCTAGGTGTAAGTTGATATTTATGATTTATTTAATGCACTTCTTACATTTTTGTCATTTTATTGGTTGAATCTTATTTATGGCTCTAGTTTCATGATTTAATTTATCTCTTGAATCGATAAGATTAGATTGCAGTGCGTCGTTTAACAAACGAAATACGATGACGTCGTACTCTAATTGAATGCTAGGTAGATTTTGGTCGTAATTTCTATACAAGTAACATACAAAGGTGGAAGCCTCCACCTATGTAGGGGAGTATTCTTCTTATATGTGGATATAGCCACCGATTAAATTTTAAACATTGATCCTAGAGATCTCGAGTAACCTTTCGTGGAAAGCTGGACTGACCACTTTCCCAACTTCTTAATGGAGTTTAGGCGCTTCATTGGGGATTTCAAACTCAAATGGTTTTATTACTCCGAGAGTCTAGTGTGATTAATCAATAAATCATAACATGCTTGCATGTAGTAAAACTTAAGACAAAATGCTAAATCAATCAACCTAAGGGTATTCGTCGTTATCAAGGTAATTTTAGTTTTATACTTCTTTCTTTACCATGTTATTTATCACTTTCTAGATTAGGATCACTTCTCAAACCCTCCTTCAATCCAGCATTAGACATTTGTGTTGGAAGGCTCTTTGTGATCATTGTGATTCTCTTACTCTTGCCCGATTGTTCTTCTTGTTTTGAGGTGATGTGAAATTACTTGAGCACACATAATTTATTTATTAAACAATTATATATGAAATGGGGAAAATTTTATGAATCTCAAAGAAAACAAATATGCATATATGGTGGGGGAGGGAAAATGAATATAGGATTGGATGGGAGAGATAATGTGAAGGAGAAGGTTTTCTTTTGTCCAAAAAGAAAAGAAGAGAAGAAAAGGAAAAGTGTTTTAACAAAAAAAAAATAATAATAAAAAAAAATAAAAAATACATCTTGAAAAGTGTGATTGGGTCTGCGACATTACATGATATGTCATCAACACCAATTTATTCCCGTGGCCCATACTCTCACTTAATCAATAAATACCACACCATGCAATTTCTCACTCTCTAGCAACAAAATTAAGAGTACATAAAATTACCACCCACGAATAATATATAATTATAAAAAATAAATAGAACAAAAAAAGAGAGAGTCTAGGGCACTGGTTTAATCTCATATATTTATGCTTATGGAGAGATCAAAAGCATAAAAAGAAAAAGGGAATGAGAGATAACTATTCACACATAAAAACAAATTTTGCAAAGTATAAAGACACATAAAACAAACCCTTTAAAATGTACTTAACACTCTTTGGAAGTGGAATATTTAAAAGCCAACCAATGGATAATAAAAGAATAAAGCCATTTTGAATCTTAATGTATTAATCTCTCAAATCTCTCTCAAACCCATTTGGTTGTGATTGATTGTTAGTTTCATTTTATTCCATTTAAAATCAATCCAAAATCACATAGAATAAAATTCTCTTCTTCTTAAATCCAAACAGATTGAAGATACAATTAAAAAGTGTATACTAATGAAAAAATTGCTATTATCTATTTGATTTTGATTTTTTTTTAGTTCATTATTGAATGGTCTGGTTGTCAGAGAGAAGCTTGGAAATTTAAGAGGTGATATATTCAATTTATCATGACTATATATTAAGTTTTTTTATTTTTTTTTATTTTTATAAATTTTCTGGATATTTCAAATATTGTTGAGTAAGACAATATATCTCATAATAATAGTTGAATTGTACCATGAAAATATGTCTCTTACTTATATATTTAAAATTTTCATCATATCTTAGTAAATGAATTTTTGCCGCATGCATTAAATCCTCTCTTCGAACAAAGTATATTCGAACCATTTGAGATTGATCGACTTCTTTTTTTTTACATTGAGGAATTATAATCACATTTGTAGTAAGTTCAATAATATTTTTTTGGATCAATCATTTGGTGTATTTTTATTGGAAGAGATCGAAAAATTAGTTGAATCTTTATGGAAAAATATTATTGCTAGTGTTGCATTTTGGTTAAAAAATCTTATAATGATACATCTTTTATTTCGATAAATTATGATGCTTCATTTATTTCGCTAAATTGGAGAGCCTATCTTATGTGTGTAATTGTAATGAAATTTCTTTAATAGAAAAAGAATGAATTCAAGAATATTTAAATTGAAATTTGTGACTGTCTGAATTGAGTTGACTTACAGTTAAAAAAAAATTGAGTTGACTGGAAGTAAGACAGTAATTTTGATATAAAATTGAAATGGAAATGAGAAAAGGAAAATGCATTGAATGAGTTGCAGTGGTGGAAGACATGTATGTCTGAGTTTTCCTTCCAAGTAACATTTACAATTAACACACAAAAAAACACACAACAAGACTCTCTCTCTTCTGACAACTACTGTCTGATTTTGCAAGCCAAGCAAAACCTACCCAATCACTGTTGCCCACATCTTCTTCTTCTCTTCTTTTTCATTTTCCCTTTATTTTCTTTTCTAATTAATTCAATTCATTTCTTAAATTTTATATATAAACATATGTGTCTTCTGTTGTGTTCTCTGCTTATGTCGGTTATAAGAACTTCTTTTTCTTTTCTTTTCTTTTTTTTTTTTAATTAAAAGAAAAAAAAATGTGAGGGAAGAGTAGGGCCCTTATAGCTGTAAACTCTACTTATTTAGTGCCTTCACACTTCACCATATATCTTCATAATACCACAACTCTCTCTTCTTCTCCATTTCTCTATTCATAACCCCCTTTTTTCTCTCTCTCTCTTCTTCATTCCCACACATCCAATTCTCTCTTTTTCAATCTTCTTCTCCCTTCCATCCATCAATTATAGTCTAACACATTTACCATATATTTCTCTCTCTCTTTCTTCAACTCCTTATTTATTTATATCAACCATAGCAATGGAGCTCACTTCTCAAGACCCTCCCATTCCCATTCCCATCCCTTTAAATAGTCGCTACGGCGGCCATGACCACGATCACATCATTCACCACCATCACCATGACACCTCCACCGCCACCCGCAACCACATCATTGCTGCTACCACTGTCGTCAACGGCTCCAACCCACTCCCAACGTCTCACATGGAGACTGATCTTCACCTCTACCAAAACAACAACAACAACAACAGCAACAGTAACAACAAGAAGCATGTCAAATATAGAGAGTGCCTCAAGAACCACGCCGCATCCATGGGAGGCAATGCCACCGATGGCTGCGGCGAGTTCATGCCAAGTGGTGAAGAAGGCTCTATTGAAGCCCTCACATGCTCCGCTTGCAACTGTCACCGAAACTTCCATCGCAAAGAGATCGATGGAGAGCCCTATGAGTGGCTCCACCACCCCCGCCTCGGTCGCAAGCTTCTTGTAGGCGGTAAGAACATGATTGCTTCACCAGAGGCCGCCGCATTTGCCTACCCGACTGCTGCTGGGGCGGCGTTCATATCATCTAGGGCAGCTGGAACAGGAGCGCAACCACATCACATGATAATGTCGTACAACATGCTTGGAGGGGGGCATTCGGAGTCGGAAGAGCAGGAGGACGCAGCAGGGGCAAGGGCGTATTCAGGGCAAATGATGAGCAAGAAGCGGTTCCGAACAAAGTTCACGTCGGAGCAGAAGGAGAAGATGCTGAGGTTTGCAGAGCAAGCTGGGTGGAAGATTCAGAAGCAAGAGGAGAGCGTTGTGCAACAATTCTGTCAAGAAATTGGAGTGAAGAGGAGAGTTCTTAAGGTTTGGATGCATAACAACAAGCACAATCTTGCCAAGAAGGAGCCTATTTCCCCTTCCCATTCTCCCACTCCCACTCCCTTAAATTAAATTATAACTTCTTCATTTCTTTTTCTCTTAATTAACTCATAGTATTATTACTATTAATTATTATATTGTTGTTGTGGTGTTATTATTGCCTAATGATGATCATGAACGCTATTGGTGTTCTCATCTTTAAATCCGGAGAGTTATTTCATTGAAGAATACGAGGCACTTGATTGGTTTATTCATTGTTCACTAATTGCTTAATTAATATAGCTTTATATATATGTGCCTGCCTCAAAACTATTTTGTAAAATGGAAGGGTTTCATTCGGATTAATATTGTTTATAATAAATAGCAAACATGTAATTAGCAAAAATATAGTTATGGGAAGATATCATCGTCTCTAATTGCTTTTTGCTGTAAAAAAAATACCTCTTTAAATCTATAGATCACTGCACCATAACTCTTATTAATTGGACATCTTTCCTCAATGTTTCTTTAGATTGTAATTGCATGTGCCATAATGTTTTTAAATCTCTTTAATTAATCACACTACGCGTGCTTTAATAATAACATGCACGCTTGAAATGTTTTTGAAAATTTGAACTATGTTGTACTAGGATTACTCAAACGTCGGATGTCTTATTGTCTTATCAACAAATTAGGTTCTCCTAGTTGAAATATGTGATTGAATTGAATATTTTCGTACTGAACTTTCATGTTTTTTTTAATTATTTTTTTAATCATATATTGTATTAGGGTTTTATCGAGCTTGCACTATACAAACTTTCTTAAAATCCTATTTTCGTATGCCAAATCTTTTGTATTCTTATTTTATAAATAAAACGACTTTTATCCTCTGCATATTGGTGTAGCTAACACAAAATTAATAAACCACGTATATGTTTGTGTTTTTTATCTCACTCTTTTATTTTATTTATGATTTTATAACAGTATATTTGTCTTTCTCAAATTGAATACATGGGTACATTAAAATGATTATAATATTTCTTTTGTTTTGGGTAGTTGCCTACCTTTCTTTCTAGCCTTGTCTACCTTTTGTCCTTTGACTTACTTTTTATCCCATTTCAAAACCCTAATTACGAAACTTGCTTGCTCCCTGGATATTTATAACCAAATTAAGTTTTTTTTTTTTCTAGGGAATTTACTCCTAATAGCATGTTTTTTTATGTCTATTATAATTAAGGGATTTTACATGTATAGCAAAAAAAAAAAAAAAAAAAAAAAAATCAATAACATATTTTTGAAAATATTTCACATATAACAGAAAAATGGAGCGTCCCTTATAAAATGACTAAAATGCCCTTATATCAGTTTTTAGTTGATAGCCTTCAATTAGTTTCAGTCGACAACCTTCAATCAATTTTCATTTGGTAGCCTTCAATTAGTTTTAGCTGATAGTTTTCAATCATTTTTTAGCTGATAACCTTCAATCAATTTTCTATTGATAGCCTTCAATCAGTTTTCAACTAATAGCTTTCAATCAGTTCGATGATAGATTCAATCACGTCAATGGTAGTTTTCAATCTTATTTTTTTTATTTTTTAAATTCACTATTTATTTTAGGTATCTTGTATGTTTCAAGTTCAATAACTATGTCTTCAATCAATATACATGTTCACGTTTCAAGTTCAATCAATATACATGTTCACGTTTCAAGTTCAATCACTGCTTCAAGCACTACGTAACTTAAAGAAATGGTTAACTTCTATTATTTTAACTGATTGACTTCTATCGGGTTTTTAAGTTATAGAAGTCAATCAGATTGACTTCTAACAGTTAAACAGATTGACTTCTACCACTTAAAAAATTGATTGACTTCTATCAGTTCAACTCACAAAATTCAATCTAAATTGTTTTAGCAAATGTTAATTTCAATATTTCATGCAAAATTCGAATTAATTTCAAGTGTAATTGTAAATGTTGTTCCTTTTTATTTTCCACTCGAGAGGATGCAAAGTTCAACTCATAAAATTCAATCTAAATTGATCTATCATAAATTGATTGTCTCTCGCCTGTCTCCCCATCGTTGGGTAAATTACCATACCTGCAAGTGAAAGATTCTCCAAAGAAATCCAAATGAGAACATAGTTAGAAATAGAGAGGTCCGGAGTTGAACCTTGGGTGGATTTAGTACCTCTTGATATGATTCTCCATGCAATCTCTGTTGGTGGTGACAGAGCATGGCCAGAGAAAGCCAAAGGTTCCGAGAAACGACCATCCCATGCTTCTGAGAGGAAGATCGGCGAAATTTTTCTTCATTTGAAGGAGAACGAGGAAGAATAGGATGAAGCAAGCTAAAAGAGAGGTGAAAACAAAGTATGAGTTGTGGATTAAATATGGTGAGAGGTTTTAGTTATTATTATTATTTTTTTTTTTTTGTGTTTGGAGAAAAATGGAATAAGAGATATGGTTGAAAGAATCAAGGAAGAAAAAGGTTGGAGAATGAGATGGGATTAGAAAAAAACAAAGATTAGAAAAAAGAAGAAAAAGTAGAAACTGGGTAAATTAGAGCAAACCCAATTTAGGCTTACATATCAATGATTGACTTCAATCTTTGTCATTGATTGCCTTCTATATAGGTTTTAATGATTGGTTTCTATCAGTTTAACTAATTGACTTCAAACTGAATCATCAATTGCCTTCAATTAGTGCCTTCTATCAATGTCAATGATTTCCTTCTATTAGTGTCATCGATTGTCTTCATTCTATTCATTTCATTTTTTCTTCATTCTATTCTTTAGCTTCAAACATTTAACTGGTTGGCTTCAATCAATTTTACTTAATTTATTTTCTATTAGCTGAACTAATTAAAAGCTATAACATGAATTGATTGAACCATGAGCATTTTGGTCATTTTTCAAGGACCAGCCAATTGTTATCATTGATTGCCTTCTATATATGTGTCAATGATAGTTTTCTATTTGTTTAACTAATTAACTTCAAAATCTATCATCAATTGCCTTTAATCAGTTACTTCTATCAATTTCTTCTATCAATGTTAATGATTGCCTTCTATTAGTCTCATCAATTGCCTTCATTCTATTCATTTAATCTTTTCTTCATTCTATTCTTTAGCTTCAATCATTTAATTGACTGGCTTCAATCAATTTTACTTAATTTATTTTCAATCAGCTGAATTGATTGAAAGCTAAGACCTCAACTGATTGAACCAGTGGCATTTTGATCATTTTTCAAAGACCAGCCAAATTTTTATCATTCATTGCCTTCTATATAGGTGTCAATGATTGTTTTTCGTCGGTTTTAACTAATTAACTTCAAACTCTATCATCGATTGCCTTCAATTAGTGCCTTCTACCAATGTCAATGATTACCTTTTATTAGTCTCATCGACTGTCTTCATTCTATTCATTTCATCTTTTCTTCATTTTATTATTTAGCTTCAATCATTTAACTCATTGGCTTCAATCAGTTTTACATAAATTTTCTCAATCAGCTGAACTAATTGAAAGCTAGGACCTAAACTGATTGAACCGTGGGTATTTTGGTCATTTTTAAAGGACCAACCCAATTTTTGTTATTGATTGCCTTCTATATAGGTATCAATGATTGTTTTCTATCAGTTTAACTAATTGACTTCAAACTCTATCATCGATTGCCTTCAAATAGTGCCTTTTATCAATGTCAATGATTGTCTTTTATTAGTCTCATCGATTGTCTTCATTCTATTCATTTCATCTTTTTTTCATTATAATCTTTAGATTTAATCATTTAAAAAATTGGCTTCAATCAGTTTTACTTAATTTATTTTCAATCAGCTGAATTGATTGAAAGCTATGACCTAAATTGATTGAACCGTGGGCATTTTGGTCATTTTTCAAGGACCAGCCCAATTTTTTGCTATATAAGAAACAATTTAAAAATTTTCAATTTACTTTGTGTTCTTTTTTTTTTTTTTTTTTTGCAACACATGTAGAAAAAATTCTCCGTGGGAAAAATGGGGCCGGGGATGGGGAAGGCATTCCCCATCCCCTTTTCCCCGATCCCTGCCCCGTCTATAATTTTTTAAAATTTTTTTATTAAAATTATTTTATCTCATTTAATTACTTTACTTTTTAGTTAAAATAAATATTTTTTAGTGAAATTATATATTCAAATGAATATTTTTTTCTTGATAGGTAAGAATATAATTGAAACTTATAAATATTTTATAAGAAAATTTGATTATTTAAGAATATAATTAAAAAAATAAAAAAAAAAAAAAAAGAAAAAAGAAAAAAAAAATTAAACGGGAAAAAATTCCGGCAGGGAACCCGAAAAAAAATGATGAATTTCGTGGGGACGGGGAGTGATTTTGGTGGCTGGGACGGGGATGGGGAAGCCATTCCCCGGCCCCGCCCTGCCCCCTGGACATATCTAAATACATGTTGGTGCGTTACAGCTGTGGTATAATTAATCTAATGATAAATTCTAAATGTGAGACTAAGTCTTACGCTTTTGAATCGCATTAATACACAAGTATACGTAGTCGAGTATGCAGCAAGTGATAAGTATTTATTTTATCGTTCTCCATAGGGAATTGGTAATTAATAGGCATGAACTAAGAGTCGATACAGAATAATAAACAATTCAATTTGTTTTGGATTTTTATATTTTAAGTTTACAAATAACAAAGTAATTAAAATGCGAGAGAAGGGTTCAAAGTGACTAAGAATAAATTCAGGGTAAATGATAGTAAGAAGATTAATCCATGTTATACTTTGACTTAAAACTCCCTTCCAAAATACTTTAGAGTAACTCGCCGGTACATTGCCCGTGAGTTTACGATTCAATCAAGTAGTGCGCATGTGATTAGAGAGGAGGTTATCTAATTCTAACTCTAATGATGTGGAAGACTAAGCCTCACCTAGCAATTATGGTTGGATTAAACCCTCACCACACCCTTTCTCAAAGCGAACGAAAAGCGGGCTACAGGTGGATTGTCAATCGACCCTTGCTAATGAACAGCAACCACCATAAAGATTAATGCATCTTCCTTTATCCTGAACTCAACTTAATTACTTATCAATCTGTACCTCTCTTAATGATGCGTCTTTGAATTAAGAATATGCATGAGAATGCGAGTAGAATGATCAATTATGAAACCACCATTCATAATCTCAAAACAAGTCTGCATTACAACCTACTCCTACAAATTACTGTAAATAAAGCGATAAAATCCTATATATGAAATAGTAAATAAACAAAATAAAATGGGCTGTTGAAGTGCCAACACCGTTGTCATTCGCGAATTCCAAACACCAACAGACACCATGATACTAGCTTGCTAGGTCTTATAGATAACAGACATGATTGAGGGTTCAATCGAACCCTTGAAAACCTCACAGTCCATTAGCGATAAACCCTAGCAGAACCAACACACCTTGGTCAACGATCATTTACCTATTTATAGGTGTCTGTTGTTCCTTGCAGTCCAAGTATGATCTTCGAAAGAATCTTTAAACTTGTTATTTGATTTTATGGCAAATCGGATGATCTTTTTATATTATCCTAGTTCTTGCCATATCGGGAATTTTGCCATTTGTAATTCTTTTGGCGTGTTTTTCTGTGCAGTCTTCTTTTAATGCACCACGAAGCGTTCCCAATCCTGCACAACAAATATTGCATTAACAAGACTTAGGTTCTTAGCGTGTTTATACTCTAATACTGTTAATTCACTTTTCTTGATTGATAATTAATCCAAGTTTGACATTATCGTACATTTCATTAGTCATATGAAACTTATACAAATATCTATAACCTCTAGCAACATTTTTACTCTAGAATGCATTTATTTCTATCAAGAATGGTGAAATGCGATAGCGTGAAGACTTAAATAACTCTATTATTTAGAGTTATCAAACCCTCAAACTTGAACTATTGCTCGTCCCGAGCAATGCTAGATAGGCTAATGTTGATGCAAAAGATATTTCTATAGTTCTTAAATGCATGATAATGATGAATACAATGATCTAAACTCGTCCTCTGCTTCGTTGTCCATAAGTAGAAATTTTCTTACGGAATAAAACATAAAGGTAAAGTTATTAGCCTTTAGAGTCCTGAACTTGCTAGCCTACTTTCTTTATTGACACTAGCTTTCTACCATTTCAGTTAGCAAATTGAACGCTCTTAAAGCTAATGCCTGCAACTCTGAAACAACTTAATCAACCCCTGGATTATTCTAAGTTTGTTCAAAACATTCTATCCAAGGATGTTATTTAGGATCTTAAATCCCTCGAGGATTTTCGCTTTTGCTTTTATTGCATTCCTACTCGGGTTGCACTCATGTCCACAATTCCATAATTCCTAAAATAGTGCGCTCAAGCATTAAGTGCCCCTCCTAGGAAAATGGAATGTCCCAAGCTTTCACTTTTGGTGAACAGAGGAATACTTCGAGATCCTACGGCTCTTCATTTTTTTATGCCTTTGTTTTACCCAAGTTGTTTTGATTTTTATTTTACACACAATTTTTTTTATACTATACTTATTTTACAATAATGATTTCACAACACGGGCTTGCTCTCATCCCCAAACGTAAATTCTTCATTGTCCTCATTGAATGTGAGGCTTAGCTCCTCCAAACTTAAATTGCTCCAAGACTTGACCTCCTTGTTTTAAGCTTTCGATTTTAATTTCTAGAGACATCCAATCTCTCTTCCTACTCAAGTTTTCCACTCTTATCAATGCTCTCTGCATTTTTGCAACCTTAATCCTTTAAAGACTTCTAAGTTACCTAAGTTTTAATTTTACTTGAGAATTTTCAACTGATGAAATGCGAAGTTAGCATTAAGTGTAAATTATTGTATTCGTCAAGGTAGATTATTTACAAACTAAATTCTAGGATATTGTTGATGGAATGTAAGAAATACAAAAATTTGTACAAAATGCAGTTAATGGAAGACTGAGGATGCGACGCTTGCGGAATGGGGTTCTTCTTGTGGATGTTCCTCAGATGCTATCGGGAGCACCCATTCATGGAAGATTTCTGCAGAGAAATGCGGGATCCAAAGTTGTGCGTTTCGCCTTTTTAGTCCCCTCTTTATCACCTGATCCCGCTGCTTCATGTAAGTCCAGACTATGGGAGTTTGTCACATAAAATGTAATATCTAGCTTTGGAATCATTTATTCTAGTGCTGAATTTTGTCTCCAATTTTTTTCAGGGATTATCACACGTACGAACTTGGCTGAGCTTCGGTGGGTGGACTTGGTGAGTAGCTGGGCTGGGTAGTGGCAAAAGTGCTGGTGGAGCTTTTTGCTTTGCTGGTGCCTTTCATTCTGCCCTTGTTTTTGTTGCTAGAGGCACATGTTGGGTATGTGGCCTACTCTCTACAACGGGGAGATTGAGCTGCTCTATCTGTGCTTGGAGTGAGCCTTTCTGCGTTTGTTTATTGATACTTGATAGACCGATTTAACTTTTAGTTTAGGTGCCTTGGATGTAGTTCTAAGGCCTTGGTGTAAGCATAATGTAGTTATAGAGTGCGAAAAAAATATCTTCCCTTGCACTTTCCTCATCTACTAACTAACTTCATCTTCAATGATGCCACCTATATCAATAGTGAGCCCGGCACAGATAGCGTAGACCAGTAAAACATGTGTAACGACCTAAGTTTTCATTCCGGTTCCCTAGGTACATTTCTCTTTTGTTTCGGTTGTTTCGTTGGGCAGTTAGGGAAGTTCTAGCCTTCAGGGGTATTTTGGTCATTTTACCCCTAGAATTAGTTCGGTAATTTATGGAGCTTCAGGGTCGTTTCTACATTTGTTACTCATTTGGGCTGTTTTTGTGATTTGCAGAGTTTTGGGGTTTTTTTTTGCCATTTTTAGGTTTTCGCCACAGGTTGGGGAGTTCTAAGCGATCGATCAATTAACTGATTCCTCATTCGTTCATCGCTCCCAGAGAAAGAGTTGAGAGCTAGAAAGAAATCGCAAGCCCATCTTTTCCTTCCTCTCCATCATCTCATCCCCTTCTTCTTCCTTGCCGAGCAGCCCCTTACCACCGAATCCTAGCCAGTCGCCCAACCCTTGCGCACCAAGCCCTAGCCAAGCCACCCTATCGAATGCAGCTACACGCATCGCCCAAGCTCATGCCTCACTGATCCCATCGCTGCCGCATACAGCACCAGCCCCAGCGGCCGCACCGTGCCGATCTGCCCACGCCCTCACCGATCGCTGTTCGCCCACAGCCCCGCATCGCAACTGCACACACCAGCTCGCCATCACTGCCCAGCACACAACTGCATAGCCGTAGCCTCACGCCATCACTGCTGCTCACCCAACCCTTGCACACATGCCAGCCCCAGCCTATCGCTGTGTCATTCACTTCCACAGCCTGTGTCTTACCGCCCGCATGCACATGTTGTGCCGTGCCCAGCCGCACACGCCTGCAGCTTGTCGAGGCCCTGTCTTGTTCGGTTTTGGGTTGTATTTTCACTCGTGATTGGTATTTGTAGCTCTAGGAGTAAATATCGGTCGTTCTATTATGTTTTCAGGTAAGGATTCCTTGTCGGGGTTGTGTAGACCCTGCGCTTGACATTGATTGTATCCTGGTTGTGTGTTACCATTTTTTGAGTATGTGTAGGTTCTTGATTGCTGTTACTGCTCTATTATTCTTGTTAGTGGATAGGTTATTGCTTGTGCTTGTTACTGTTTTATAAATACCTGTTAGTGGACTAGGTTCTTGCTTGTAGGATTATTGTCCTACGAGCATGTGCTAGTGGATAGGTTTGCTGTGACTTGTCTGATAGGATCTGGCATGTAGATTGTTGTACCCTGGATTGCACTATTCCGTTTGCAGTGACTGTTATGTATTTGTGACTGTTGGTATTTTGAATGTCTTATTGTGTAATGCTGTAGTGAAAACTCTATTAGTTCTAGGGTGCTTTCTTCTTCGCTAGTTCCTGTTAGGTTGTTTTCATCCAGAGGCTGAAAGTGGACCAACGTACCAGTCCCCACCCCCGACAGCCAGACGTGGAGTAGCTACCACTCCGACATAAGCCTAGTCTGTGGCCTGCTAGAGCGGGGTCCTTCTCTTGGTGAAAGCCTACCTTGGGACGACCTTAGCTTTAAGCGTTGGTGTGAGTCAGGCTGCCACAGTATGGTGCCGAGGGCCTCCCACCTGCTGTGGATCAGTGGACACCGTTCTAAGTCTTAGGCATACGTACCTAGACCGACATAGTTTGTGTAGGCCTACATTTATCTAGTTTGCAGCAGCATGCGATGTGTGTGTATGTGCAGTAGATGTCGAGAGGAGAGCTCCCTCAGGCTAGTGTATCAGTACGTCCTTCCATTCAGTTTAGAGCCAGACACTTGGGTACTTTCCCAAGTGTCCAGGATCAGCATAGTGAGCTGATCACCTTAGACGAGAGTTAGAAACTCTCGAGATTCTAAAGTTATATTGATAGCTCATTCTGTTATTCGAGCTGGATCCTTTAGCCGAGAGTTAGAGACTCTCGAGGTTTGAGAATATTGTTGCTGGACATGTTATGAGATTGCCTGCTTGTTTATTTGGCTTGCTTGTATGTTAGGATGCTAGATGACGTGACTTGCGTACTGTACCCCGGCTGGAGATTCTTACTGAGTGTCTTTGTACTCACCCTTATTTTTGTGGTTTTCCACTAGGTAACTTGGGACAGTGCCAGGACAGCTACAAGAGAAGCTGATGGATCATGAGAGTCCGTTGTCCAGTTTTTGCATTTTATTATCTTTGTTCAGCATGAAGTCAAGAACTGAGTTCCGTTTTCTTTTACAGTTATGTTTTGAACATGTTTGAATAAATCTCTGGCCAGAGGCTTACTGTTTTGGACTATCGTTTTGAATGAGGAACTATCATTTTGAAATGTGGATGTTTTATTGGATTTAAATTAATGCATGCTGAGTAAGAACTGTTTTAGGACTGTATTTAGAGTCGGGTTCTTACAACATGTGTCCATGACGGAGTGGTGTCGTGCGTGGAAGGCATGATACTGGTTTTGGTGAAATTGTTCCAATAATGCCATTTAAGATTGAGGCCGAGGCGTTTAAACTATGTATCCTCGCTCCATACTGCATCTGGTAATGTGACCATTGTAAGCTTGCATCCACTTTCCCTTTAATGGTGATTTCACCAATCTATTGTACTAGGATTCTTCATAATTTCTAAATTCGAACAAATCATTCCATGCTTCGGCGCTCTAATTTATCCTTCTTCTCTCCACCATTGTCTCACAGCGTCCATTTTCACTTTTGTTGCTGTATAACTTCTATGCCCTGTCAGGGCGGGCGTCGATACTTGATAAACAAAATTGATCATTTCCTCTCTATATGATCGTGATCTAGATGAAGCTTGCCAACATCGCGTTGGTGAATGCTTGCTTTTGCCAGAATTCCTTCTTCATCTATGCTACGTATGTGTCTCTGGCTATCATGGACACAAATCAATCTGATCCCCCTAAGTCAATTACTTTCCTAGTCTTTGCAACTAGGGCTTGTGTCCCTTCCGCCACAAAAGTGGTTTTCCTTTTCTCTAGCCTTTCTCTTGCTGGCTCCGTAATGCATTTTCCCTTAATTCTCTCTGATTCTGTCGCAATAGAGATATTTCTTCCTCTTCTTTTTCTTCTTTTATTGGTCTCCTTGAACTGCCAGGTGCGGCTTGTGTATCTGCTTCTACTTCCACTTTATCTAACCGCTCAGCTAATTCTAAGGCTAGTCTCAAATCTTCTACTTCTTTGGCTCACTTCTCCAACTCTTCTTCTTTCTCAAATTCTTTCTCCAGTTCTTTTGAGACTCTTGATCTCAAAACTATTTACAGTGACCTCTAGTGATCTATCTAGCTTTGTATTTGCTGGGGCTATTTCGAGGGGCGTCAGAGTCAAGCGAGATTCTGATTCTTGATCGATTGTCTCCTTCTTTTGTTGCTCTTTTTGTTGGTGACACCTTTACAGTCACACGCTCCCTCGTGACTACATTTGCTTACTCTATTTCTGCGACTTCTGGTACTAGTTGCACGCTCTCTAATTGCGTCGCTTCATTTTTTTGTGCATCAAGCTGTTTACGAATTATTTGGTCGATGGGGGTTTTGGGAGGGGATTTGTCATCGGAATCAAAGACAATTTTCTTGTCTACTCGCTACAAAGGGATGGATGTAGATTTTGAAGAGGAACCTTGTGGAATGGTTCTGACTTTCTTTAGGGCTTTTAAAACTTTAATTACAGACCTTTTTGTAGATTTCTTGCTAGCAGATGAAGACCTGGGGGCCAATGGAAGATTTCCGGAAAAGAATTCATCGAAGATTTGGGTGCACATTATTTGCGAAGATCAAACGACTTTCAGGTATTTAAAAATTTAGAAATCGTAAATGAAAATGACGAAGATTTTTTTGAACTTATAGGAAGCAAATGAATCACAATGGTTCGATGAATAGTCATCATTACCCTTCTCCGATTACGCCTGCACAACAGTTTAATTTTTATCGTTGTGAGTCGACGGTTAAAATTTTTGAATTACTATGGTTGTGCTATTCAGCGTCCACACGTGCTATACGATCAAAACTTCTATGCATTCAGCTTTTCAGCAGTGCGAAATAAACAAGCAGAACTATGAATTCTACAAAAGCAAATAAAAGTTTAAAAAGTAATAGAAATCCTAGAAAGCGAGTAAGGATAGATGCTTCTTTAAAGAAAAGTTATGTAATTTCTGGCACTCGAACTTGTTTCGAATTGAATTTTTGTAATATCCATTTTTGTTTTCAATTCTAAATGCATTCCTTGCTAGGCAAGGTGTTCAACATCCATTACCAAACTCACTCCGTTTGCATTCTTGGAATGCGCTTCGCTTTCCATTCGCGTATCTATCCTAGTTGGCCTTTGGTTAGCGGGATTATAAAAGCTCTTCTTGTAAGAACCCGACTCTAAAATAGTCCTAAACTCGGTTCTTACTTAGCATGCATGACTTTAAAACATGTAAAATCCGACAATTAAATATTTCAGCTGGAAATCAACTTTCAATAGCAAGCTATGATCCAAATAAAAGATTATTAAAACTCAATACAAAAGAATCCTCTGGCCAGAGTTTATTAAAATAGTTCTAAAATAGGTTCTTTAAAAACAACTTAACATGCTGAAACTGTAAATAAATGAAAGAGATGATGCAACGGATTCCCATGATCATCCAGCTCCTCCTTTAGCCGTCCCGGTGCTATCCCAAGTTACCTGGTGGAAAAAACCATAGAAATAAGGGTGAGTACAAAGGCACTCAGTAAGAATTCCAAGTCGGGGTACAGTACGCAAGTCACATCATCTAGCATCCTAGCATACAAGCAATCCAAACATACATAGGCAGTCTCAACACAATCTCAATCACAACATGCTCAAACTTCGAAAGTCTCTAGCTTTCTGCTAAGGATCCACTACAGATCTCCAAATGGGTTATCAATATAACCCCTAGAATCTCAAGAGTCTCTAACTCTCGGCTAAGGTGATCAGCTCACTATGCTGACCTTGGGAACTCGGGAGAGTACCCAAGTGTCGGGCTCTAAACTGAACGAAAAGGTGTATTGATACACTAGCCCGAGAGAGCTCTCCTCTCGACATCGAATGCAAATACGCGCACACCGCATGCTTCTTCAAACCAGATAAAAGTAGGCCTACAAAAACTATGCCAGTCTAGGTGCGCATGCCTATGACTCGAAAAGGTGAGCACTGATCCACAGCAGGCGGGAGGCCCTCGACACCATACTGTGTTAGTTTGAATCACACCCAATGCCTGAAGCTAAAGGTCGTCCTAAGGTTGGCTTGCACCAAGGAAATGACCCCGCTCTAGTAGACCACAAACTAGGCTTATGCTAGGGTGGTAGCTACTCCACACCCGGCTGCCGAGGGGTAAGGAATTTGTCCTCACAGCCCGACCGGTGAGGACACGTACGTTGGTCCACTCTCAGCCTCTAGATGATGACAACCTAATAGGATCTAGCTAAGAGGAGGTACCCTAGAACTAACTGTAAGAACCCGACTCTAAAAAGGTCATAAAATCGATTCTTACTCAACATGCATGGTTCAAAATGAAAACTTAAACAACGGTAAGTTAAACAAATGCCATTTCATTCATTTAAGACTATTCACAATTAAAACATGGTTAAGCCTCTGGCCAGAGTAATTCAAAACAGCTTAAAAACATGAAAACATTTATAATTGAAACTATCCTGCATGTCGATTAAAGACAACCAATAAATTTTTTACAGCGGAGACCCATGATCAATACAGCTCCTCCTCTAGCCGTCCCGGTGCTATCCCAAGTTACCGAGTGGAAAAACCACAGAAAATAAGGGTGAGTACAAAGGCACTCAGTAAGAATCCTCAATCGGGTTACAGTACGAAACAACGCATCATCTAGCATCCAAGTAAACCTGCAAACAGTTGCCAACACAGAATTCCTGAAATGAGTTGTCAATACAACTCCTGAGTCATCAGAAGTTTCTTACTTCTGGCCTAATGATCAGCTCAATAACTAATCCCAATAGATATCCTCGAAGGTCTCTTACCCTCGGCCAAATGATCAACTCAAAAGCTGATCCCAAACAGATATCCTCGAAGGT
>JBBMKA010000003.1:11098940-11108951 GCA_037833695.1 Sechiopsis laciniata
AGATGGCTCCGTTTGAGGCTTTGTATGGTAAACGGTGCAGATCTCCAGTGTTCTGGGAAGAGGTTGGTGACAGACAGATTTTGGGGCCCGAGCTATTACAAATGACTAACGACGCAGTGCAGAAGGTCAAGGCTTGTATGTTGACGGCTCAGAGCAGACAGAAAAGTTACGCCGATGTTCGGCATAGAGACTTAGAGTTTGAGGTCGGCCAGTATGTGTTTCTGAAGGTAGCGCCGATGCGTGGAGTTCTGAGGTTTGGTAAATGGGGCAAGTTGAGTCCCAGGTTTGTAGGGCCCTTCAAGATCCTTGAGAGGATTGGTCCAGTAGCTTACCGTCTGGCCTTGCCCCCGTCTTTGGCTGCAGTGCATAACGTTTTCCACGTGTCGATGTTACGCCAGTATGTGGCAGATCCGTCTCAAATCGTTGATCACGAGCCTTTAGAGTTGAATCAAGATTTGAGCTTCAGGGAAAGACCAGTACAGATTTTGGCCTAGGATCGCAAGACGTTGCGTAACCGGGAGATCAGCTTAGTTAAGGTTTTGTGGAAGAATCAGAGGGCAGAGGAAGCTGTTTCAGTCTTAGGACTTTCGAGGACGAAAGTCTTAAAAGGAGGGAATACTGTAACGGCCCAGTTTTCCATTCCAGTTCTTCAGGTACGATCGGATACTTTTTCTATTGTCCGGTTGGGCTGTTAGGGTAGCTTGGACCTCTGGGGGCTTTTTAGTAATTTTGCTTCCAAGGGTATTCTCGTAATTTTCTAGGGTTTTGGGTTTGTTTGGTTTAATTACTAAGGTTGGGTTTCCTTTCGGTTTTAGGTTTCTAGAGTTAACTTTCCGTTTTGGGAGCTTTGGAGCCTTGGTTGATTATTTGGGAAAATAGATTAAAAAGGACTCACTCGTCAGGATTCGAACCTAGGACCTGGAGGGGACACGTGTCGCAATCCCCTTTCTCCCTTGTTTTTGTTGAGACCTAGCCTTCTTGTAGCCTCCTCCTCCTTCCCATTCCTCATTCGCATTATTTTCTCTTCCAATCCGCAAAGCTCTTCCTTCTTTTTTCTCCAATCTGAGAGCGATTCTTCTTCGCCCGAACAATCACTGCAAACGCCAAGCTCATCCGCCCCATCCAGCAGCGCCAGCAGCCCGGTCGCACACCCCTGTCGCGACTGCCAACCTGCCCTCCCGCGCAGCCATTCGCACGCTTAGGCCGCCTTCGCCCAGCTCGCCCTCTGCGAGCACCAGATCGCGAACGATTAAAATCTAGTGGCTAAACGGAATCGGCAACCAGCACACACATAAGGCTCAGAAAAGGAGAATTACCCAAACCCGAGGAAAACACAAGCCCTCAGACAAGCTGCTGCTCGGCTGCGGGCGTGCGGCTGCACTCGGACAGGGTTGCAAGGCTTGCTCGACGGAGACGCGGACAGTGCTGCGTGGGCGTGCGAACGGGCGCCCTGGAGCTGGGCGAAGGCTCGGCGAGCTGGGGCGAGCGAAGGCACAGCGTGCGGCACTGGAGCGACACGCAGGTCGTGCGGCGAAGGGGATCTCGTGGGGCTCGGCCCTAGCGAAGGAAGGGTCGTGTGCGGGCATGAGCATTGGTGAAGGCACGCGAAGGGCAAGCTTGTGGATCGGGGCGAGATGCGGCAGATCTGGCGAAGGCGCGGGTGCTGTGCGCGCTGGCGACGGGCGATGGGTAGGGGTGCGCACGAATTAACTGACATCAACAAAGTTTTCTATCAAGCATTCATAAGTACAATATAAATAGTTTCATCTAGGTACACTACTAATCACTATTATAGCATGCGTGCTTGATCCACGTATCTCGCCATTGCTCACAAAGTTGTGCCTGTTGCATAAAAAAAATATAAACATACGATTAGAATTAACTAAAGAACATGTTACGGTCAAGGGAGAAACAACCCTTACACATATCAATCGATCACGTGCCTCACACAATTAGTCTCATCCATACTCCTTTGTAACTCAACGCTTGTCTCTTGTTCTCATGTTATCGCACCTTCATTTCGACTAAGGCCATCAAACAGCTCACAGATGTACTCCAATTGTTTGGAGCCTTAATTCCACCTGCTCACCCTTGTATCGCACTAACCACTATCCAAATCAACCCTGGTCACCCTTGTAGCATGCTTATTAACATTCAAATCACCCTAGTTCATATTACACTATTTTACATACATATCACTCTAATTCACCCTTGTATCACACTTATTAACATATAAATTACCACTTAAGTCATTAGCAACATTAAGTATGGATAGGTGAGAAAAGAAAGTTTATGGTGCGATGCCTTAAATGTGGTGTATTAATTCTTGAGTATGCCCCCATTTAGTGGCGATACATTAGTTGTTGTACTTCCAATTACCAGGGTTTTAAAACTTTACATATGGTTGCAGGCTGACAGGTCACATAAAGTAGCTTGTTTACGTATGTTTGAATATGATGATATACTTGTGTACAACTCGAATTAGGAAACACATGAACAACACCTCTAGGCAGTGTTTAGGCAGTGTTTAGCAATCTGAAAGAACACTCCATGTTTGCCAATCGAAATAAATGTGTTTTCGCACAACCCAGGTGTGAATATCTTGGGCATTGGGTGTTAGATAAAGGGGTTGAAGCAGACCCAAAAAAGATTAGAGCCATGTTGTAGTGGCCAACTTCGAAAACCATCAAGGAGCTAAGAGGATTCATGGGACTGACAGGCTACTATCATCGGTTCGTGGAAAATTACGGTTCCCTAGCAGCACCATTGACCACTTTACTGAAGAAAGATGCTCCAATGGAATGAAGAAACTAGCAAGGCATTTGAGAGGTTAAAGAAAGCAACAGTCACTTTACCAGTGCTGGCCCTTCTCGATTTTACCATTCCTTTCGTCGTCGAAACCGACACATCTGGCACTGGTCTGGGTGCAGTTTTGTCGCAAAACAAAAGATCGATTTCCTTCTTTAGCCAAAGGTAATCAACTACTTCTAAAGGCAAGTTGATTTATGAAACAGAACTGATGGCTATAGTCTTGCCAGTACAAAGGTGGAGACACTATCTACTGAGGAGGAAATTCCTCATTAGAACGGATCAACGAGCACTCTGCTACCTCACGTAACAAACTGAGATTCAACCTGAGTATCAACGGTGGGTGACCAAACTGTTGGGTTATGATTTTGACATCGAATATTACCCTAAGCTTGAAAGTGATTCAGATCGAAGAAGAGGTTCAGCAGAATGATCAACTGGTCTCAACCACAGATTTTTCATTCTGACTATTTCATAGTCCATATTGAGGCTCACAAATCTTTGTTTCATACTCGAGGTTCTTCCGATATGGCTAAGTTATGAGCACAACTCTAATACCACTTGTTAAGGGATGATAAACCTACCCAGATCTCCACATTGATATGATATTGTCCACTTTGGGTCTAGACCCTCATGGCTTTGCTCTTAGGCTTCCCCAAAAGACCTCATATCAATGGAGATGTTTGTCTTCCCTTATAAACCCAAGATTTACTCTTTATTTAACCAATGTGGGATTCTAAAACCAAGATCTACTCCTTATTTAACCAATGTGGGATTCTACAACACTTTGTTTGTATTCCCAACAAAGTCCATCAAAGCAAATCTTGACAGCCACCCAAAATTCAAACTTCTCCATGATAAATTGTTGTACAAGGGTAGAATGGTGGTATCAGCTACATCTCTTCTTATTCCAACGATCCGGCACACATACCATGACTTAGAATTAGGAGGCCATTCAAGTTTTCTAAGAACCTATAAACGCTTGACGGGGTAATTATTTTGGAAAGGCATGAAAGCGGATGTGCAGAGGTACGTTGCCAAGTGCGAACTATGCTAAAGGAACAAGACCGAGGTTCGCACCACGACTAAGTTGTTGCAACCTCTAAAAATACCTGACTGAATCTGGAAGGACATACTGATGGATTTTATAGAAGAGCTGCCCAAGTCCCATAGGAAGAATTTAATTTTGGTAGTGGTGGATAGGCTAAGTAAATACGCTCATTTCATTTCCTTGAGTCATCCTTATACTACTAAAGAAGTGCCTGCGATTTTCATCAAGGAGGTGGTTAAATTACATGGATTTTCGAGGACCATTGTGTTAGATCGAGATAAGATTTCTATCAGTCATTTTAGACTAAATTGTTTAAGAGTAAGGACACGCAACTGAAAAGAAGAACCGCATTCCATCCCCAAACGAATGGGCAAACTGAGCGAGTTAACAAATGTCTCGAGGTCTACTTGAGATGTTTCTGTTGCAAGCATCCAACGCAAAGGAACAAGTGGATGGTTTGGGCGGTGTATTGGTACAATACCAACTACCATGTATCCATTAATACCACTCCATTCCAGGTGGTTTATGGAAGGCCCCCTCCTCCAATTATTTCATATGGAGAAATAAGACTTCAAATGATGAAGTGGAACGTCAATTGACAGAAAGAGATTTGGCTTTGGCAACTCTTAAGGAGTGCTCACAGTTGGCTCAAGAACAGAGGAAACGTTATGCTGATCAAAATCGAAGTGAAGTATCCTATGCCGTAGGGGAGATGGTCTATTTGCAATTGCAACGGTACAAACAACGTTCCCTCACACGACACTGATGTGGGAAATTGGCACTAAAATTTTTTGGACCCTACAAAATCAATGAATGCATTGGCAACGTTGCTTATCATTTGAATTTACCGCCTAACTCATCAATTCACGATGTATTTCATGCTTACAACTTAAAAAATGTGTGGGCACAAAATATCAAGTGCAACAAAACCCAAGAAAAATATATGAGGATTTTGAATGGGTAGCAACTCATGAAGAAGTCCTCAGTCTGCACTGGAATAAAGACATGGATTGTGAGGAATGGTTGGTCAAGTGAGGGGGACAGTAGTCTAGTGAAGCCACATGGGAGGACAGGTAATGTTAGACCCCCAATTATACACAAATGCTAGAAGGGCCAAGATTGCTAATGAATAGGAAATGAGAAGGCCACCGGTGTTGCTGACGTATTCAAGGAAGGGTAAAAAGGCATTTGGACAAGGGCAAGGGTCAAGTAGTGGAGCAAACCGTTAGTGGGTAGTGCAGTCCGCTTTTGGTCCTTGTCGTGAAGGGTATTAAAAAGGTAAATGCTTGGTGGGCAAGGTAGGAAAAGTCTAGAAAGTATAAGCAGGGAAGAGAGAACCGGTGCTCTTGAATTCACCAGAAGTTTATCTTACTATTTAGTTGTCTTGTTATTTCTTTTGTTTATGTTTTTAGTGTTATTGGCATTGTAATTCTCTGGATTATACTCTGTTTTGAGATGATTTATCAATATTATCAATGGTATTAGTTGTTGGTATCTGGTGTATTGCACTCTCTCCAGGTACCTAACAAATTCATGATTTCTTCTTCATTCAAGATTGCTTATTCGTTCAAGTAATTATGCCAAAGACGATTTCCAGCTTGCTATTTGAAGTGTAGGAAAAGTTCCATTTTTTCTTAATAAAGAAATAGCAAATATTAACTTCTCACACAACTAAATAACAATCTACTGCATGCACAAACTTCATCAGAAAATGACTGAAACCTTCTTTACCACAAGGAAAAACTGAGCTTGGGATAAATTTTACTCAACAACAGATCTAGAGAGCCAAAAAGCATTCACATTTAAAACTGCCTCCATCAGTACTTAATAATTCACTAACATCGAATTCTTTAGTTCTACGAAAGTGTGTCATTATGAAAGCGTTCGCCTATTGAAGGACTCCACAGTTAAGTTTGCAGTAAAAGCTGGTATTGAATTCATCTTCCGGATAAATATTTCAACCTGCGAAAGTTAAAACAACCTTGCAGAGTCAATACTTACTACCACTATTATTCTGTAAACACTAATCTTCTTCAGCAAATACAACACCAGAAATATATACCGTAATCAAATGGATATTTGCTTCAGAGCTAAATGATACAAATGAAGAATGCTCATAAACCAGTACCACTTACAAAATATTGAGGAATCGCCAATCGCCGAGAATTAAACATGTCACCTTTTCATATAATTACATGTTAAAAACTTATTGTATATTTAGGTTCAATTACAAGTATGGTTCATAAGATTCAAAGTAATGACTCTTTGGTCCATATACTTCGAATTTTATCTTTTAGGTTCATAAAGGTAACTCCGTTTTAACATTTACGCAGCATGGCGTAGGGCGATTTCAAGCTAGTTTAAGCATTTGATAGCATGAGTGTATAAGCAAACGAAGCTAATGCCATAGATGAAAGTCCATCAAGCTACGTGAATTTCTGATTCAGGTTCTATTAAATAAATTAAAATAAGGTAATATTAATTTGCATACCTGACGAGTTAACTCGGGTTGAGAGGTATAATTATTCGCCTGTGACAAGAATAAAGACATATTCAGCCAATATTTACAACTTAAAAAGACAATGCTGGACGTATTTAGAAATATTTTCTCAATACTAAATGCTTAAGAATCTTTTTATCATACCAGAATGTTTGTATTCCCAGATTCATACTCAAAAAGCAGCTTCTCATCATCACTTTGCGCATATATTGATTGGAGGGTAAACCGTGTAACAGGAATACCATCAGCTCGCTGGTGTTCGTCCATCACAATCTGAAAAAGTTACAATGTGATTAGAAGATGACAGAAGGTGCAAACTAGAAACACATTATTTTTTAGGTACAGAAACATTATAGTCTAACATCAATTAAACACTACGTGACTTGAACATGTGATAGAAGCAATGCAACAAAATATGGAGATAAAAATAGTTCTCGAAGAACACCTTGTAGCCAAAAAGTTCACAGCAAGCTCTTCTAAACACTGAAATTCTATCCGCAAAAACAGTCTTATACCTGCATATAGTAGTAGTATCAGAAAATGCTCCAATAATTGGAAGAAAAAAAACAAGTAAAGGATCACCAAATCCTGAATCTTCTACTGGATGTTGCATCCATCAGGCAATACTGACCTCTCCTCCCGCTTTTCTAGTGTTGCGATTTGTTCCTTTAACTGCATTATTTTTCCTGATATGTATGAATCCACAAGCTTCCCGGCATCACCTGAATGGTTCACTAGTGAATACACCATTTATGCTTCATTTTTAATTTTAACTATGTCAAAACTCACATTTTTGTACCAAAGTTCAGAATCAATTTTATGTTTCTATCAAAACTCTAGGAGCTCATAATGGTGGTGAATACTATTGAAAGATGGAATTCTAATTCTTATTTAATAATGAACCTAATATTGGGTTAAATAGACTATAAGATAGATTTAATATTTAACCTAATCATAAAAGTAAAATGTAATAATTAACCTAATCATAAAAGAAAAAGATAATATTTAACCTAATCGAAAAAAAAAAGATAATTAATAAAATACTAATATTAATTAAAATTAAACATAAATCCACATTTCCCTCGAGCTGGGTTGTATATAGAACACAAGCCGAGCTTGAAGTTAAATTCATCAAAACTGGTCCTCAGTAATGCTTTAGTGAGAATGTCAGCAATTTGATGTAGTGATGGAATATAGTTTAGTTCAACTATGTTATTATTGACCTTCTTAGTTATGAACTGAGGATTTGTCTCTTTGTGCTTCGTTCTGTTTTGTGATGCTTAGGATTTGTTGCTATGTTGATTGTTGATTGACTGTCACAAAGCATTTTGAATGAACTTTGAGTTTCTATCTTGAGTTCTTTCAAAAGCTTTTGGATATTCCTTCACATATTCTCAAAGCTAGGGCTCGATATTTAGCTTTTAAGCTACTTCTTTAATACAACTATTTGCCTTTTGCTTCTCCAAGAATGAAGAAAAGTACATCTAATCATTCAGTGTTCTATCGAATTTCAAAGAGTGGTATTACTTTGTTGGCTATGTATGTCAATGACATTGTTATCACTGAAGATGACACACCAAGTATAGCATTGTTGAAAACTTTCCTTCATAGTCAGTTTCACATTGAAGATCTAGGAACGTTCAAGTAATTTTTGGGTATTGAAGTAACGAGGAGCAAGAAAGGTATCTTTTTGTCCCAATGAAAATATGTTACTGATTTGTTGTCTAAGATCAGAAAACTGGAAATGGTACCTAATTTAAAACTTACCAAAGGAGAGTAATTTAAAAACACAAAAAAGTACAAAAGATTAGTTGAAAAGTTGAATTACCTAATACTGACAAAACTAGATATAGCATATTCAGTAAATGTTGTGAGTCAGTATATGTCTTCTCCTACCATAGATCATTAGCGGTTTGATTTTAAGTTGCTTACAATCTGCAAGTAGGCGAGAAATCTTGTATAAAGATTATGGTCACATAAGGTTAAGAGTGTTTTTCAAATGCAGATTGGGCAGGATCTAAGGAAGATAGAAGATCGACCTCTGAATATCGTGTCTTTGCAAGAGATAATTTGGTGTCATGGAAAAACAAGAAACAGAATGTGATGTCATGTTCGAGTGTTGGGTCGGAGTAAAGAGGCTTTGAGATTACTATACCTTCTAAATTATGGTGTGACCAGACAGTCATTCATATTACTTCTAACCCAATATCCCATGAAAGAACTAAACATATTGAAGTGAATTTCCACTTTATTCGTGAGAAGTTACAACGAAGTTTAATTTGTACAGAATATGTGAATATTGGAAAAGGAAAACAATTAGGAGACATTTTCACCAAATCAATAAATGAAGCGAGAATAAATTATGTTTGTAATAAGTTGGGAATGATTGACATGTTTGCTTTTGCTTGAGGGACAGTGTTATAGGATATATGTTTAGTGTAATATATAAATTTATCTTTTTGGTAATTGTACAGGGTTAGAATTTCCATTTATCTTTAGGTTTTACTTATATCCTATATATGTGCTAATATTAGGAATAAAACCCAACGACTGTTTTGTCTCAATATATATTTAAAAGTTGTTGTCTTCCCTTCCCTTCGGGAGAAATGGACCATTTGTGGTAAGCCGATGTGAAACATCCTATGGGATCTTTAAGGGAAGAGAAACAATAGAATTCTAAAAAATGAGTGGAACGTTCCTAGGTTGATGTGTGGAGTCTCATTAGATTCTATGTTTCTCTCTTGTAATTATTCTTTAAGCTCTATTTGTTTTTCTTTTCTTTTTTTTTTTTTTTTTGAAACCAAGAAATCGGAGCTTTGCTCCACTATACCAGGAGGCACCTGCGCCTGTCTAAAGACGCAGACTTGAGAGATAACAAGAAATTTTATAATTAAACTCACTCGTGGAGCCAAACCGAAGACATCTAAAGAATCATGCCTTAAAAGCTCCAAGCCTCAATCAACGAGGTTGCCCTTGGGGAGTAGCTCTATTTCTCTATTAGAATTGTTTTATAAGGTCTCCCATTTTGTGTGGGCTCTTTTTTTGTGTGCTCCTCTTGTATTTCCTTTCCTTTATTCCTCAATGAAACTTGGGCAACGGAAAAATTATAGAAAAAAGAAACGACTCCTTTCAGTTTTTAGTGGAGGTTCTCTGATAAATATGTCTAAGAATTATACCTGATGGCGTCTTAAATTCTTCAACAGCTTGTAACTTCTCCTTCGTCTTGTGCAATTCAGATTTTAAGGCCTCTATAGTCTGTTTTGCCTCATTATCAACAGCAAGGGTATTCACCATTCGTAAGACCTTTGTATTTGTTGAGGAAAAATCACCATGCCCTAACTGCAAGAAAACGAAAAAACACAAAATTGCTAATATGTTACCACGTAAAGACGATCTGTGCCATTCAATAACTTTTGCCAGAGCATGAAGCTGAAAAACATTTAGAAAATTACAAAAACCCACCACACACATGAACTAGAAAGTAGTAACCAACGCACCTCAAACTTTCAATTTGAACATGCTCTTAACTTATAAAATAATCGCAAATAAATTATAAACCTGTGCAAAATACAAAAAGAGGAATATTTTTCTATATTATTCATGGATAATAGGTGTTTCTTAAATAGAGAAACCCTTACTTTACAAATAAGGA
>JBBMKA010000003.1:11128930-11156624 GCA_037833695.1 Sechiopsis laciniata
ATAACAAGCAAACATAATTAATACCTAAGCAGCTCACTAACTAGGCAACCAACTCACAAGGCTCGGAACAAGGAATTACCGAAACCGAGAAAAAAAGGCTCAGCTGCACGGCCTCGCGAAGGCGAAAGCTAAGACGAAGGCGAAGGCGAAGACGAAGATGAAGGCAAAGTTGAAGACGAAGACTGCAGGGCGCTGGGCTGCGCGGCAGCCAGCGTTGATGCGTGGGCTTAGTGGATCTGTGCGAGTGAGCGGCAAGAGCTGCGGTAGTAAGGCTGTTTCGCTGCAACGGGTCGTGCGGCGATGGCGAGGCTGAACAATGCGTTTGGCTGAAGCGAAGCTAAGTGAAGGTAAGGTCGATCTGTGGGTTGGGCGAAGATGTATCGCTGCGGCTGAGGCGACCGGCACAGCGAATGGACTAGGCGAACCGCGTGCGTGCCTGGCGGAACTCGGCGATTGCGCGGCAAGGGCGAACGAACTCACGATTTGCAGCAAGGATTGACGAAGGGCGAAGGATGCTAGGTTTCTTGATCTCAGTAAAGAGTGGAGAAGAGAGAGAGACTTGGTCTCGGCGAAGGGTGAAGGGAAAGAGACTTGGTCTTGGCGAAGGGTGAAGGGAAATGGTGATTTCGGCAATTTGGGAGAAAAGAGAGAAAATGAGAAAAAGGTGAAATTGGAGAAATGGCTGAGTACTTATATGTCTCGGCCAAAAGGGAAGGGTTTAACAAGATTACGACACGTGTCCTCAGGCGGTTCCAGCTCTGAGTCCTGGCGAAGCCACCTTTTTCTTTCTTTTTCTTATTTAATTAAACAAAGGCTTCAAACTACTCAAATAGCAATGCTAGCCCTGGGGACCTGAAACCGAAATAAAAACTCAAACTCAGCAAAAATAGAAAGGTCTCGAAACCCTGAATAATTAGGAAACTACCCCTAAAGGCAAAATTACCAAAATGCCCCTAGAGGCTCAAACTGCCCTAACGGCCCAACCGAACAACCGAATCAACAACGAACATACCTGGGGAACTGAAATGGAAAATTGGGCCGTTACAATGAGCAGCTACTACTAGAACTCCTGAGGTAGCAAACGAAGGCAATTGGATGGACTCTTGAAGATATAACAGTCATTAGTCCTACATTTTGTATGCACAAGATCATTCTAGAAGACAATATCGGGACTTCAGTGGAACATCAAAGATGATTGAACCCCGCAATGAAGGAGGTAGTGAAGAAGGAAATTTTAAAATGGCTTGACGTTAGGATCATCTACCCAATATCAGACAGCAGTGGGTCAACCCAATTCAATGCGTGCCTAAGAAAGAAGGCACCACCGTCGTTCGCAATGAGAAAAATGAGCTGATTTCAACATAAACAGTTACAAGATGGCGTGTGTGCATGGACTACTGCAAACTGAACAAAGCTACGAGGAAAAATCATTTTCCCTTACCTTACATAGACTAAATGTTGGATCGCATCACATGGAAGGATTATGACTATTTCCTGGATGGATATTCAGGATACAATCAAATCACAATCAATCCCAAGGATCAAGAGAAAACCACTTTTACCTGTCCGTATGGAACGTTTGCTTTCCGAAGAATGCTTTTTGGACTCTGCAATGCACTTGCTACATTGCAAAGATGTATGATGTCTATTTTCTCCAACATGCTCGAGGACATCATGGAAGTGTTTATGAATGACTTCACAATGTTTAGAAGCATTTTCTCTTATTGCCTAGCAAATCTAGAAAAAGTGCTCAACTTCTGTGAAGAAACACATTTAGTGCTTAACTAGGAAAAGTGTCATTTCATGGTAAGAGAAGGAACTGTCCTCGGACATAAGATCTCTAAGAATGGAATGGAAGTTGATCAAGCAAAGATTGAAGCAATAGAGAAGTTGGAGCCACCAAGGTATGTGAAGAGAGTGTGCAGTTTCTTTGGCCATGCTGGGTTTTATTGGCATTTTATTAAAGACTTTTCAAAAATAGCAAAACCTATGTGTGAGCTGTCCCTTTAATTTTGACTTGCGCTATTTGCAAGTGTTTAAACAGTTGAAAAAAGCTCTAACAACTGCACCTATCATGATATCGCCTGATTGGGACAAACTGTTTGAGCTAATGTGCGATGCCAGTGAGTATGCAATAGGAGCTATTTTGGGTCAGAAGGGAGAAAAGCTAATTCATCCTATCTACTATGCCAGCAGGACTTTAACTGAAATGCAGCAGAACTATACAACTACTGAGAAGGAGTTTTTAGCAGTGGTTTACGCGTTAGAAAATTTTCACTCTTACTTAGTAGGATCCAAAGTGACTATGTTCACCGACCATGCTACTATAAGATATCTGATGAGCAAGGCTAATGCAAAACCAAGACTGATCAGATGGATTCTTCTGCTACAAGAGTTTGATATAGAGATCAAGGATAAGAAAGGTTGCGAGAATGTTGTAGCAGATCATCTATCTCGGTTAGAGAATAGGCAACCTGATATAACAATGTTAAACATATCCAAAAAAATTCCCTGATGAACAGGTATTCGTACTCAACTTGATAGAAAAGAAGAATGCTCCTTGGTTCGCTGACATTGCAAACTATCTAGCAAGTCATGTCATCCCAACCGAACTCACAAAACAACAAGCGAAGCATTTTTTTTACGACACGCAATTTATTTCTGGGATGAACCATGTCTCTATAGGCAATGTGCTGATAGACTAATACGCCGATGCGTAGCGGAACATGAGAAGAATGCAATACTAGAATCGTGCCACGCATCGGCTTACGAAAGATATTTTGGAAGAATACGCACCGCAGCTA
The DNA here is from genome assembly GCA_037833695.1 of Sechiopsis laciniata. Taxonomy (NCBI): domain Eukaryota; kingdom Viridiplantae; phylum Streptophyta; class Magnoliopsida; order Cucurbitales; family Cucurbitaceae; genus Sechiopsis; species Sechiopsis laciniata. The sequence goes on from JBBMKA010000003.1 coordinate 11,131,735, forward strand.
AAATTTTCGAATCTGGCTATTACTGACCAAGCATATTCAAGGATGCACATCACTATGCAAAGACATGCGATGAGTGTTAAAGGAAAAGATACATAAGAAAAAGGGATGAAATGTCATTGACTTCAATTTTGGTGAATTATTTGGCGTCTGGGGATTCGACTTCATGGACCCATTTTCTCCTTCACACAGAAATATGTATATCTTGGTAGCGATTGATTAAGTGTCAAAATGGGTTGAAACGGTCGCAACAGCTTTAAATGATGCTAAAACAGTCATTAGATTCCTACATAGGAACATTTTCATAAGGTTTGGGACGCCGCGAGCACTAATCAGTGACGAAGGCACACATTTTATAAACAGAGCAATGTCTCAGGTGCTACAAAAGTATAACATCAAACATCGCATTGCCACCCCTTATCACCCGCAAACCAATGGACAAGCTGAAATCTCAAACCACGAGATTAAAAGTATTCTTGAGAAAGTTGTAGGACCTAACCGAAAGGATTGGTCCATGCGACTTAATGATTCACTTTAGGCTTACCGAACTGCGTTGAAAATGCCATTGAACATGTCGCCCTATAGAATGGTGTACGGGAAAGCATGTCATCTACCAATCGAGATAGAACATAAAGCTTTCTAGGCACTAAAGAAGTTAAATCTTAATCTCCAGAAAGCAGGAGCTATTAGAATAATGCAATTACTCGATTTGGAGGAGAATAGACACTTTTAATATGAAAATGCAAAGCTGTACAAGGAAAAGATGAAAAAATGGCATGATCGCAAGCTGACACCTCGAACTTTCGAGGTTGGGTAGTAAGTGTCGTTATTTAACTCTTGACTTCGTTTGCTTCCAGGAAAGCTCAGATCCAAGTGATCTGAACCATTTCGTATTACGCAGGTAAAACCAGGAGGAGAAATTTGGATCAAGAACAAGGTAAACGAGAATGAGTTTATAGTCAATGGGCAAAGACTTAAGCACTACTATAATGAGGATGTCCAGCGCGGAATATCTTCATTCACATTGACTAAAGAATAAGCGCGCAAGTATGCAAGTGGAGCCAGAGTATATCTGTATCTTTAAATTCCGCTCCACGCATGCTAAGTTCAAATATTTCCTATTTTCTTATACAAGAAGACTATCTGAATTTACTGTTTATCTGTAATTTTCAATTACCATTATTGCAATTTTAAATTTCAATAAGTTCAGCGAATGTCTATTTACAATCGTATCAACCATTAATTATGGACAGATATTGAGTAGTGGGATCACAGAAGTTTAGATCCAACGGTGTGCAGAAAGTGCATGGCCGCCAAAAGCCCAATCGTCGCCCTGATGTATGCGACGATTGCGATATGCGATCGTCATACCCTTCTGTCTCGACTGTTAAAAACCCCTCCCCGAGTTTTCAAATTACCCATTCCTTTCAACCCGAGAAAAAAAGTCCTACCTTGCAAATTAACCATCAAATTCACCATGGTGAGAAGACTCACAACAACCTACAGAAGATGGTGGTAAATTTGATTGGAACATCGAGGAGAAGTAGACCCCAACTAGGATCCTAAGCCAGTGGCTGCGCCAGTTGTGCACAGCGAAGATAGATAGTTACAAGCTAGACCACCCATGGAAAAGCAAGTGACTGCCTTAGCCAAAAGAATGGAAGAACGTACTGTAGTAGTGGAGGAATCTTCGACAGTTCAAATGCAAGAAAAGGACGTTACTTCAGCACCACGTCAAGCGGTGAGGATTGCTAGTCTCGAAACCTCAGGCTATTTAGAAGGATTAGCGTCTTCAATGGAGAAGAGGGACCTGGAGGAATTTGACCAAAGAATGAAGGAAGAAAGAAGAAAAAGTGCCAATGCAGGCATCTCTAGACCTGTTGAGGCTGCAGCAGTTCATGCAGAAGGAGAATAATAAGCCAAAACGCATCAGGAAGGAAAAGTGCCGATGTTTATTGAAGAGCAAGGTACAAGAAGAAGAGGAAATCTAGCGTCGGAGGAACTGTTCCGACACAGAATGAGAAGGAAGCAGACAAAGTTGAGGTAAGCATCGCTAAGCGGCAGAGAGTTCAACCGACACCATTTAGGCATAATTATGAGGAAGTGGATAACAAAATCCAGCGCCTCATGTTTGAGTTTGCATCTAATTATTCAAACTTGACAAATGAGGCATGTCCATCTGCACACCAGGTGTCTACTAACCCAGAAAAGATGAAGAAGACAATGCGAGAAAAATTCAAGCCTAGCCTCTGGTTGCTAGACAACAATATGAAGAAGATTGTGGACTACATGACGAAACGAGACAAGATAGTCTTTGACATATTGGCTCGTTGGGAACCACAACTCAGCAGTCCTACTCTCCCAATTATCCAAGACATTATCTCTTCTACCGACTCTGATAGCTCCGATTCAGAAGAAGACGAATGAAAAAGGAAGTCCCTGTCTATGCTTATCCTATCTTTAAATTTCTCTTATCTACTCACTCAATTAGTAATATAATCTTGCTTTCATTTCACTCACTGATTTAGTTTATGCTTTGACCAATGCTGAGTTAAAATCTTGTTTTTTAATTTCGCACTTTCCAAAACGTTGCCTTAGATACACTGATATTTAATCAGCCCCGAAATAGTATTTGCTAGTTTACTAACGAAACCATCTTGGGACAGATACTTGTGAACTTAGGAAATAGAACAATTCTGTGGGAGGAGACTAACTAGTTTGAAGTAATTCAGAACCTTAGATTCATGTAAGTTTGGGAGAGCTAGAACTTATCTTCATTGAGGACAATGAAAACTTTAAGTTTGGGGGTGAGGAATGCATGCACTATGCGGTGTTTTGCGAATACAATATGCGAATGCGCAATGTTTTTCAAAAAAAAAAAAAAACCCTTAAAGCATTCTGGGTAAAAATAAAACGGCAAGAAGAGCGAATAGCCGTGGGTTATCCAGGTATTCTGCTAGCATTGATACAAAACCAATTAGTGGCCAAGCAGAACATTTTACTTAAAGGAACCTAAATATACAAGCCTCGGACAGAATGTCTTGAACAGATTGAGATGATAGGGGTTAGTGAGTTACAATAAGAGTAGAAGTCTCCAAACTAGGGGTTGAACTTTAGACTAAAGGAATGAGGAGAAGAACTGAGTAGAGATTATTATTACCTTATTAAATGATGAATTGGAATGATTAAGCGTTTCGTTTATCAAGGCAATAGTACTTAAAGTTTTTTTTTTTTAAGCAAGAGGAAGAAAGCAGTATTGTGATTTGCATCACTTCAGCAGTTTTTACACCTAAATAGCATCGCCCAAGACGAGCAATGATTCAAGTTTTGGGGTTTGATGACTCTCAAATAGAGTCAGATTTTAGCCTGACTTTGGATCATTGTTCGTGCTTATTAATTAAAATTTATTGCGAGTAAGGAAAAATTAGGAATAAAAAGGTGTAATTTGCTAATGCTTACGCATTGGGGGAGTAAAATGAAAAATATCGATTATTAGGCTGAAAATAACCAAAGTACACGTTTAGCATGGATTTCGCAAAGCTTATGTTGATTTCTATTTTCGTAGGGTTAGCGCTAGCGTAGTAATGCTATGCGGAGAATTAAGACGCGCGAGTGCGAGCAATAAAGCTCAAAAGATCAAGGCCAGAAGTATTTCAAGCACATAAGGAAGGAATTATCTACCATCAAGAAGTTGACTAACTAGACAATTAAGAAACAGATTGCTAAAATCTCGGGACTCCTACCTTAGACAAATCAAACACATTTGACAAAGAAATTAAAAGAGAAATCATCGCAAAAATTGATTCTTACCATTCTGGAATATTCAGAGACTCGATGACCTAGTTCTATAAGTAGGGTGTTTTTGTAATAGGAAAGGAGGCTTGGTCTGTCCCTGTTCTTTCTTCTCGGAGAAATTCAGAGTCTCGATCAAGACGACGATTCACTGTTTTTATTTTCTTTTTGCTGTTAGACTCATTTACTTCAGTAATACAATTCTAATATGTTTTCCATATCTTGTATTGTGTTATCTATTTGTATTATGAACTGAGATCATTCGGGCAAAACTAGGAGAAAGTGGATCTTAGTAGCATGTCTTAGGAAGAAACTGAAAGGGTTCATTTATAGCATGTAGATTAGGTACTTTAATATAACAGTTAGTGTTGACCGGCCATCCACACAAACTAGTAGGTTATAAATCGAAAGAGGAAATAACCTAAGTCTACTTTGCATGTTTGATAGGTAGTGTTATATCTGTGATACTTTAAGTCGAAGTTTAGGAATAAACGCGTAACTATTACATACTTAGCGCTAGTTGTAATTATATTTAGCCGCAATGGAAGTCGGACTAGATGCTAAACGGAAACGAAAGTGGAAGTTTGTAGGCATAGTACGATGGAGTCTCTTACCGCATGTTTCTTGATTACTTCATTACTGCTGAATTTCATGAGTATCTTAGTCTAGCCTTATTATATCAATATTACTTTACTGCGTTATTTGTTTACTTTTATGTTTCAACCTCAACCCAACTCTAATCATCTTTGTGCAATTTCCATTCAATTCTAAACATCACCTTGGTTAGTTTCCAGTCCCTGTAGAGATCAATAATTTACTTATTACTTGCTATAGACCGAGTATACTTTCGCAAAGTGAGATCTATTCACACTTTAAGCATTTGGCTATTCACTATCGCAGATCAACACATCACCACTCATCTAATTGGCTCTGGCAGCACTCATCCAATTGGCCCTGACATCACTCATCTAATTGGTCGTGGCAGCACACATCCAATTGGCCCTGATAGCACTCATTCCAGTTGGCGGCGCATCATTCCAATTCGCATCATCATCTCAATTGGCACATCATCATCACTATGAACAATTCTGATAATTTTAACTCCAAGCTTGGCTTGTATTCCATATACAATCCAGCTTGAGAGGAAGTGTTGGTTTATGTTAATTTTAGTAAAATAATATTTTTATCTTTTAATTATATTTTCCTTTTAGGATTAGGTTAAATCTTATTTTCTCCTTTTATCATTAGGTATTATCTTTTTCTTTTATGATTAGGTCATATTTCCTTTTATGATTAGATTTTATCTTTTCCTTTTATAATTAGGTCATGTCTTGTATTCTATTTAAACTCAATGTTGGGTTCATTATTAAATGAAAAATTAGAAGAATTTGAATTCCATCTTTCAACGGATACCAAGAACACGTCCCGGTTGTCTTCTACATACGGTGGAATGGCTCCGAGGTGAACCGACCCCCCCCCCTCTAGGTTTCTTGATGTTCCTTATATAGGACTAAATTACTTGGTCGACAAGTTTGGAATGTTTTAGTCTGTCCTCCAATTCACTCGGATCTTCATTGATTGATTCTCTGAGATTTTTGCAGTCACATGATTCCCCAATTTCGGTATTTCCTTAGCATCTTTAAGTTCGTTACGGTTTCTTGCTAAGTTAATCGTTTTACTCCAATGCAGCAGTGTCTCGTCTCTTTGGCCATAAATCTCAATTATATACGTTAGTACATTTTATTGTTCCCTTTTACTTCAAAAATGCGATGTTGTCTTAGTTAATGCCTAAATGTGAATATGTAAAGGATTTTATTTTTTTCATCCGCATGTTAGCTTCTATTTAATTCAATTGACCCAAAATCCTAAAAAATGCTTTAGTCAGTTGCCCGAATTATGCCCTATTTGAGAGCTATCACGAGGGCAGAAAATAACAAGAGTTAGCAGCTGTTAACCCTACGGTTAACAATGAAATTAATGAATGCATGTCAATGGAAGCTACCGTTCGCCTCCTCTGCAACCATTGGGTCATTCAATTGACACCCACATTTTTAAATAGAACAATCGAAAACACCCCCATTACTCGATAAACTTCGAAACAAAAAGCCTCTGAAATTTCTTCATCCCCAAATAACCCTCCAAAACACAAGAAATGGCACCAAGAAAAGTTAAAGAGAAAAATTGATGGTGAGATTAATTATGTGGCATACCCCTTGAACATGAAATCGAAATTCTCCACAAATCTTCTTCAAATCTTCGCTCTTTGGTAGGCGTAACCATCGCACAAACTCATCCCACCATCGCTCCACCGTGTGTCCTTCTTCTTTAACTTTGTCTGGGGGTTTTGTTGAGACAAAGAAGTGTTGGATTTTCCTAACAGATAAAATAGACGGAGACTAGAGATTTTACGATAAAAAGGGTAAAGCTTTTAAGGTTCAACACTTCTAAAATTTTAAGTGCCAATTCAAATTTAATTTTGTTTTGACATTTTGCCCTTTTATCTTATAGATTTGATAGCCTTTTTTTTTTTTTTTTTTAAAAAAAAGGCTATATTCAAAAGCTATCAAAACAAATATTTCTTGTAGTGATCCAAAGACGGGTCATTCAAAGTCGAGAAGAGAGAGGTGGATCTTCCATGCCGCCTAGAGTCGCCGCGCCCATCAATCCTCCCAAGGAGGAAGAGCAAGCACTGGTAAGAGTTTCAGACCATAGGCACATGGCTGCCTTACGAGCACAAGAAGCAAGGGGGAGAACGGAAAAAGTAAAAGCTGCAAACAGTCTCGAAGAAGAAATAAAAGTCACGTCCGTACTACTAAGGCCATGCTCGCTAGTGTTGATCGACAGTTCTTAATCCTCGGGGTATTTCGTGGGTTTCACACTCAGAAGAGGAGTGGAACATAGCCACTCTGTATCATCTGAATGAACTCCTAGAGGTAATTAGGAATTCCAGAACAGAGCAAGCCCCTCTAGACCTGTGGAGGTAGCAGTTAAGGAGAAGGAAGAGGAAGGTGATGGGCGCCCAATAAGAAAAGAGAAGGAGGCAATGATCGAAGCTGAAGACCAAGAAAGATGAAGAAGATCACGGCGAGAAGAAGAAGAGCCTCGAAATAAAAATGAAAGTCGTCCATGCGAGTGGATAAAGGATGACTAACAAGCCTAACAAAGCCTAGTCTAGTGTTGCAGAGATGATCTAGGCTTAGATGTAGCAGCGGGGCCCTCTAGACCTATTGAGGTGGCCAAAAGAAGAAGAAGCCATGAGTCGAGGAAAACTAATCAAACCTTGACCAAATTTTCAAAAAAACGGAGGCGTATTGCAATACCCTCATGAAGGAGAGAGATAGAGCCATATGCGAAGCCCTCCAAACCTTGTGCTGCACAACTGCATACCCTCTTTTCCAAATATCCTTGAGGTTCCCTCATCATCCGTTTCAAATAGCGACAAGGCTGCAACAAATAGAAAATAAAGGAAGATTATGTCTAGCTCGCTCGCCTTCAATTGAAATTTTTAATAAATGTAATTTTGCCTTCGCTTTATTCCCAGTTTATTTGTAAATCGCTATGACTAATACTGCGCTTTGTGTCCTCGCTTTATTTCTAATCTTTGAAACATTATAACTAAGTTTAAAATTTTAGCTAAGAACTTAATTGACTAAAAGACTTCTAGTTGCTAAGATTAAGGACAAGGTTGTCATGGAACTGACCATAGTTAATATAGGGAAAATGGGTAAGTTCTTAAAATTGAAACCAAAAGCTTGAATGTTGGAGTTCAAAATTTAGAAAAGTTTAAGTTTGGAGGAACTATGCCTCACCTTCATTGAGGAAAATGAAGAATTTTCAACTTAGTTCTAATGTTCAACTTAGACACATGAACTTGTAAGTTATTAATTCGAAAGAAGAAGTAATTTAAGTCTAATTCGCATGTTCAGCAAGTTAGTGTAAGATCTTTTATGCTTTAAAGAAGAGTTTAGGAATAAACTTTCTACTATTGCATGCGACACACTGTATTTAACTTACAACACTAATTCGCAATGAGAGTCAGAATTAATGTGAACGAATGCGAAAGTAAATTTTTAGATAAGTGAAGCATGACAATCGCTCATCATCGTACCAATACTCCAAGTACTGCTAAAGCTTCCCATGAGTACCTTAACTATAGCCTTACTTTTTAATTCCTTATTAATTCCAAGTACTACGAAGCCCGAGCCAGCTAGTACCAAGGTGTATGTCGAAATTTAGAAGTTGCAAGTGACGACAGATCAGTTTTCAACAGTTCATTTTTATCTGTTTACTTTATCGTTTTTCTTTAATTGTTATCTTAATTCGCGTTCGTAGCTTAGAACTTTCTCCTTTGCCATACTTTGAATTCTTAGGAGTAGGTTGTAACGCTAGCATTTAAGTTTCATAATATAGATGTTTGTTCTTAAAATTTACTGTCTTCAGCATTCTCATACATATTTTCTTCTAATTAAAGATGCATGATAAGCAAGAGTTAAGAACGAGTAAGTGATTAGTTATAGTTTGTGATAAAGGAAGATGTGTTAATGTTAGCGGTTGATTTAATTAGCGAGGGTCGATTGACAACCCACATGTAGCTCGCTTAATATTTGCCTTGGAAAAGAGAATGGTAAGAGAATAACCCACCCGTAATCGTTAGGTTATGCTCGATCTCTCACATATTTAGGGATAGAAATAACCATCCCACTAGTTGTTTGCTTATCACTTATTTTAATTCCAACACACAGGCAGAGTATCAGTGTGTTTGCTGTATTGACTTTCGAAAGGGAGCTTTACGTACAGTGTAGCATGAATAACTTCTTAACAATAAATATCTTAAACTATAGATTAATCGCTTCTCGCCATTGAACTTGTCGCTTTAATTAAATCTATTAGACTTAGGAACCAATCCACCAACCAACACCATGATACTTTTACTTCTACATTGACTCTTAAACTAGCATTATTGACCAACCAATTCCCTATGGAAAATAATAAATTACAGACTTATCACTTGTTGTATACTCGACTGCGTATATTTGCATAAAATGCGATTCAAAGGCGTAGGACTATAGTCACACACTTAGAATTAAGCACTAAAATATTTATACATCACAATCGATGTCGCATCACAACGTCTTCCAGCTCAGGGCATTTGCTACAACGTTTGCTTGCCCTAATGGTAAATGATCTAACAATCATAATCCTTTACCAGCTCCACCTCCTTTGTCTCATATTCATTTCCTTCTAGATGAAGATGTATTTGAGAATCTTATGGTATGTGAAAATATGGATCTTCTCTCTATATAGATAATGCCTTTAAATTTTCTATGTAAAAACTAGTGCTGCTAAATCTAGGCTATGAGTCGTGTAGTTTTGCACGTACGTCTTCAACTATCTCGAAGCATAAACAATCACCTTGCCACGCTACATTAGTATACATCCCAGACCTCACCTAGAGGCATCGTTGTACACAACAAAATCCTTTGTTCCTTCTGGAACAACTAACATAGGAATTGACACCAACCCTTTCTTAACTCAACAAAGCAAGTTTAATAGTCGTCGCTCAATTTATAAAAGTTGGGAACAAACCTCATGTAGTAACCTGCTAAGCCTAGGAAATTACAAACCTCAATAATAGATGTTGGCATGAACCAAGCACTGACTGCTTCGATAGAAATACCCCTTGGGAAACTACGAGGCCCAAAAATGCCACCTTCTCAGACACGAAAAGGAAAATAACCAAGCCAATGAAAATTGATTAGAGTCAATGAAGTAGAGAGGCGGGGATTGATAAGACAATCATGACAAGCCTATTCGAACAATATACCTATATAGTCACTACTTCGAGCAAACCTTAATAAATGTACATGTTAAAATGCATTAAAATTGCTACCCAAGCTAAAAGCGGTCTCACAAAAGACAAGTATTGTCTTTTCCATTGTGATAATTGTCATTTGATGTTCGACTACTTTGACCTGAAAAAAAAATATAACTCAATTAACATAAGTGTGTGAATATGGTTAATAGGTCATGCATTTGGGAAACTATCTTTTTAATCTCTAGGTTAGGACAAATTTTCTATTTTATTCTTATATTTCAAAATTAAATATTCTTATCCCTAATATTTCAATAATTTTCAATTTTTTTGTTGAGTTTTGGTTTTTACTTATTTAGAAGAAAATAAATTCATGTCGAGACGAAAAAATCACATCATTAATCTATTGCAGTTTAAAATTAGTGTGTTGTCGTCATTATCTTAGTCAATATTTTATTATATCATGAACGATTATATTATCTCAATGACTAAATTGAATAATATTGAAATAGAAATAAAAATGATAGAAACATAAAAACTAAATAGTAATATCACTCAAAACCTGACAACTAAATAAATAAATGTATATAATTTTATTTCTTTGAATTTTTAAAAGGTGTAGTCCTAGTTTAGTGGGACAAAGAGGGAGGAAAAGAGAGAGAAAGAAAGAATGAGTAATTAATTAGAAGAAAGGAAAATATAGTTTGGGAGAGAGAGAGAGGAGTTTACGGAAGAAGGTGTTGAGAGTAATGGATTCATGTATCCCTTCGGGGGCGCCCCTTCCTTATCTGTCCTCTTTATTTATCTTAATTATAATTATTTTATATATCAACAACTAACAAAATTAAAAAATAAAAATAAATAAATGAAAGTGCGTGTGTATGTTGTAGTAGTCTATACCGGTGTGGGGCACCCAGACAAACACCCATTACTCTCCATTTCTTTTCTTCTTTTTTTCTCTCTCTCTCTCTAAAAAATAGGAAAGAAATTTAAAGAGAAAAAAAGATTGTAAATAGTTTTAATATTCATTCAACATGATAGCATCATCTTACACAGAAATTTCCTTTAAATCAAAAAAAGAAAACAAAGAAATTTCGTTGTCGGCTTGGACCAAACACCATCTTATCGTTTCCATTTCAATTCCCTTTGATTCTTCTTCTTCCTTCTCAAACCCTACTTTCTCTCTTCAATTTACCAAATTACCTGCTTCCTCCTTATCTTCTCAGGTTTCTCATTTCCCCTCTTCTTTTCTGGGTTTTCTTTTTTCTTTTCTGGGTATTTTATTTTTCCTGTATTGTTCTTCTTGTTTTTCTGTGTTTCTGCTTCTTAATTCTCTCCTTTCCCCTACTGGGTCTGTCCTGGATCGAGGTTTTAAGGGTTCTTTTGCTTCAATTTTGAGGCTCATCGCTTTCTGGGCCTGGGGGGTTGTTGTGATTCTTCTTCGATCCGGATACATGGGGATCCAATTCCTCATCAACCTCTTGTTTCTTTCAATTGCCGACTCTGCTGATCCACTTTGTTTGTTTGTTTGTTTGTTTGTTTCAATTCCTTATCAATCTATTATTCATGCTTTTCTGCCAGATATACAAAGCTATGCTATGCTAAAGTATCTGAAACATTTATTTATTGATCTATAAGGCCACCCCCATCTCATAGATGCCATTTCCCCCTTCTTCTTGCTTCATAATTAATATCAACTTCTTATCGATGTCTTTAGCTTTAATCCCATGTGTTTTGCGTTCATAGTATTCAGATATTTAATGGATACTTGTGATTTTCTTGTTCGACCCCGTCTTGCAGGTCCGCCATTAGGTTGATTCACAACTAAATATCTCTGTCATATTATCATGTCCTTTTCAGCTGCCTCCAATCCTCCCTCAGCAGGACCTCGTTCAGGTTTGTGCTTATTGTTCATGAAGTCGTCTCTTTATTTTATTTTTTTTATTTTTTTTTTAAGATTTTAGTCACTGTTAGTCTTAGTGAGAGTTTGGCTGTTGATGATCTATAATTGAGAGTAACAGAACTCAAAAAACAGAAAAGAAAATTAAGAGTAGCATATCATAGTTCTTCTTGGAAGAAGAATAAACTTGCCTACTTTGTTCATGGAATGTCAGAATCCTTGGGTAAGCTCGATGGGTTGGCTTTGTTTAAATTGCAATAGCACTGAAGCAGTAATATTTCAAAAGATGAAATTGTCTACGCCCTTAGGGTTCGACCTTTGGTGATCTTCGCTGCAGAAGTCTCTCTTTTATGAAAATTCCCTATTGAGAAAGATGAGTTCATTTTTGTGGGAAGTTGCTTCAGCCAAATATAGAGTTCCAAGGTTAATAGGGGTCTATTCCTAATTGGCTTGGATGCACTCTAAAGGCCCCTGGTACCTGGTAGAGTATTTTTTTATTAAACCTGAAGTGGCTTCTGCTATATAATGAGCAATATAAGAACTTCCTGATTTTCGGACAACTTATGGAAAGCAAATGGAACTCTCTTTACTCTTTATTGGAGACTTTATTCTATTTGTACCTGTAAAACATTTTTTATTAGGCCAGTACAAAATGGTTATGATAGAACCCAACTATAATGAAATATAAAAGATAACGGAACTTTCAAGATAACAAAGTTTAAGGTACTTGGACCCACCCTCCATCGTAAGATCACTCTCAATCCATAATTCACCACCAAATAATTGCTTGCCTTCCTCATTTCAAGTGTTATAACGTGTGTGCTGCGCCTAATCTCTGATGGTATCATGACAATACTTTATTGTTTATGCAATTGTTATTTTAATTTCAAGAAGCATTTTATTGTTTTTCATTCCACCATGTCATTTATTCAGCCTTCTGTTGCCTTATTGAACACATAACCTTTTTTTGTTTTAATTTTAATTTCCAGGGTCCTCTTCCGATGCCTTGTTTAGGGAATTATGGCATGCCTGTGCAGGACCACTTGTCACCCTTCCTCGCCAAAATGAACGAGTATACTACTTTCCACAGGGTCACATGGAACAGGTATCTGATATTGTGATGCACCCTCATGTCTTGCTTTTTAGACTATATAAAGGGAAAATGTTAGGATTTCTGAATTGAACTGAGATCATCAAGTTAACATGTGGAGTTTTGGGGCTACAGGACCCCAAGCTTAACTGGATTTAGTGTGCAATTTTTATGTTTTTTTTTGGCTACCTGGACCTTTCATGTTAGTTATTAAGAAAGGTATGACGATAATGGATATTTGGAAAGAATAATTGTATGAAAGTTTAGACCAAATGGTTGATATTGTAAAAGAATTATTAATTTTGTTAATTTCAAGTTTTCTAGATTGATTAATAATTGTAACTTTAAAAGAAGTTATCTTTACTAATCTATTATATTTTTCTATGCTAATGAAATAGTCTTATATTTTTTGGAATGGACTACAACAGATTTTCAATAGTTACTCTTTCGGTACATGAATATTATTATTAGTTTCCAGGGCAATATTTGTCTTTTTGTAGTTCAACACCCATTGAGGTGGGGGATTTGAATCCATGACCTTTTAATCATGAACACACATTTATCCTCGTTTGAGCTATATTCTTGTTGGTAAAGATTTAGGGTCTCGAGGTTCCAGGTTCAAAACCCACGAGTGAACTTAAATGTAAATGCCTTGTTGTTTCTCAAATCCGGGTTTTGAAACGGGCGTGGGTTTTCTTGGTATGTAGTGGGGCGAAGATATGATTCTCGGTAATCAAGAAAAAACATCTAGTGATGAATTTCGTAATAGTACTGCTTTGTCTAGATTGATCAAAATTTACTTAACGAAATTTGGGTTTTTATTTTGTTAACTCCTAAAAGGAGTTCTCTAGATTTCTTCTAACATGTAATTGTTCTTTTCACCATATCCATGAGAAGAGTTACTTGTAAAAATATTGATGTTGAATATTTTAGAAATTCAGAGTTTGCTTTGTCCATGTTTAGCTGGAAGCATCAATGCATCAAGGACTAGATCAACAAATGCCTTCGTTCAACCTACCATCAAAAATACTTTGTAAAGTTGTCAATGTTGTTCTCCGGGTGAGTTTTATCACATCCATTTTAGTTGCATGCAGTGGGATATTTTTTGCTGCCTTTCCATATCTTTGGCTAACTGACTGCACATATCTAATGACTAACTACTTTGAATGTTAGGCGGAATCTGACACAGATGAAGTTTATGCTCAGATAACCTTGCTTCCTGAAACCGATGTTAGTTCTGAACTCTTTGCACTTTGTAAATTCTCACCTCTATGGTGGGGATTTCTACCAAGAATTTTAATGCTTGCATTCTATTTTCAAAGTGATTGTGGTTCTTAATTTCTTTTCTGTTTTTAATAATAATTTTGTTGATATTTCTAACTTTTTTTTGCCTTTATTTTTTTTTCATGAGCAGCAAAGGGAAGTAACGAGCCCAGATCCTGCCCTTCCTGAGCCAACAACATGCAATGTCCACTCATTTTGCAAGACGCTCACTGCTTCTGACACTAGCACTCATGGAGGCTTCTCTGTTCTTAGGAGGCATGCAGATGATTGTCTGCCACCTCTGGTTAGAGCATAAAAATGATATTGCAAGCTAGCATTCATTTTTTTATTTCTCTTCCTTGTTTCAAAGTCCTTTTGTTTTTCAGGATATGTCTCAGCAGCCACCATGGCAAGAATTGGTCGCAACTGATTTACATGGGAATCAGTGGCATTTTCGGCACATTTTCCGAGGTATAATTTGTAGAGCTAAACAATTTGAATTATTTGCATGCAAAGAGCTGTAGATATGTTACATATGCATTTATGCACAAATACATATATATATACCGTTCAATTTTTTTTGTGCCTGGCTCGAAGAGTTTCCCCACTGGCCTTCTCTTCCTTTTTTTGTTCTTTTACACTTGTTGTTTATGTTTTCAAGAAGTGGCTGTTTGTTAGTATTTGGAATTTGGTAACGCCTCCGTTCCTGACTTCAAGCCCAAGTTGCAAGTGTCAGCGACAAGGGGAATTAATTTTCCTGCTCTTGGTTAAAAAATGGGAAAAGGAATTATATGGGTTTATACTGTTGCTGGTGAATTCTTGCATGATTTATTTTACATGACGTGAATGGATTTTTAGTTGCATTCCTATCACTTACTGCTGCTTTCCTTTTACCCCTAGACTTTGATATTAATACACAAATTGCAGGCCAACCAAGGCGTCATCTGCTAACAACTGGGTGGAGTGTTTTTGTTAGTTCTAAAAAACTTGTAGCTGGAGATGCTTTTATCTTCTTAAGGTAATTTTTTGGTCTGGCATTTGTGAAGAATGTCTATTTTCTTTGTGGGTTAAATATGAATTTTGACTGTCTATTTTCTTTGTGGGATAAAAATGAATCTTGACTGAACAAGTACATGACTTCTTTGGTTATATGTGTAGAGGTGAAGATGGAGAGCTTCGTGTTGGAGTGAGAAGACTTATGAGACAGCTGAATAATATGCCATCTTCTGTGATATCAAGTCACAGCATGCATCTTGGAGTTCTTGCTACTGCTTCTCATGCTATTTCAACTGGAACACTCTTTTCTGTTTTTTACAAGCCAAGGTTTGTTGTCTGAGTTCTTTTTTCCTTTCCAAGTTAAATAATTTTGTTGTCATGGATAATGGTCCTTTGTACTTTGACACTGCAAGTCGATTGCTCACTTTTGCCATTGCTCTGTGATTTATCTCTTGCAACTGGAAAAATTCTGAATATTCTTCCTTATGGCAGAACAAGCAGGTCTACATTTCTTGTAAGTCTAAACAAGTACCTAGAAGCTCAAAACCATAAACTCTCTGTTGGGATGAGGTTCAAGATGAGGTTTGAGGGAGAGGAAGTTCCTGAAAGAAGGTATGAAGCTCCCCCAGCTTTTTTTTTTCTTTCATTTGTTGAATTAATATATTAATTTTTTTAATATTCTTTGACAGTTTTAGCGGAACAATTGTTGGTCTTGGAGATAATGCATCGCCTGGGTGGGCTAATTCTGAGTGGCGATCTTTAAAGGTTAGCTAATTCCGTAATAATCCTTCTCATGTTTTTTATAGTCCAATCTCGAAACAATATATGATGTGCATTGATGCTATTCTCTCTCTTTATATGAGTTCAATATCTCATAAGATTCATTCTAATGCAGAATAGTTTATGCAAACCTTACTGTCTTAGATGCATGTTTGAACATAGATAAGTACTCATGAAATGGCTTCTGGTGGAAAGAAAGAAGAAAATATTTTTGTATTAGCTTGATAAGATATATTTTGGAGGAATGGACGTTTATGGAACTTGTCTGCTTATACATAAAAAGAATCTTTGGATTGTGTTAAGAAGAGATATTTATGGATGACCATCATATATTAGCTATTTGTTGTGCGCAGGGCATTAGAAAGAGATCTGTTTTGTTTTCCACTCTTCTTATTATTGTGGGTGATTGTCTGAGTTGATTGCTCTATATAAAGGAAAATGGACGCATTTAAATTTTCAGAGACACCTTTTCTTTTTGCCATATTTACCGGTTGCTGTTGGTGTAATAATTTTGGGGTGTTCGACTCCCTCAGATTCAAGGATCTTTTCTATGTTTTTTAAGTTGGCCTAGTGGTCAAGAGGTCTTAAGAGGTTATGGGTTTAAATCATGGTAGCCACTTATTTAGGAATTAACGGGTTTTCTTGACAATCAAATATTGTAGGTTCAGGTGGTTGTCTTTTGAGAATAGTCAATGTGTGCTAAGCTTGCTCAGACAGACATAGATTTCAAAAATAAAAACTTTTCCATCGTTTTCATAAATTTAAAAGTGTCTTGGGGCCTTAAAGAGTTAATATAAAAAAATTATATGACTGTAACTATTAGTTGCAATCAGAATGTGGCTAAAATGTGTAGCAGCCAGCAGGCATTTACCATTACAATATGGGATTTTGCTCTATGTGTATATACCTTGAAGAGGCAACCCAGAGACTCTTGCTTTTGGGGATCTTCTGATTTGTAAAGGGTGGGTTGTAAACTTTAGAAATGGAAAAGGATGAGCAGTTTGAGATGGCTGTTTATATGATACCCTAACCATCTACTTAACTATGTTCCCTGATCTTATCGATCTTTTTCATAAATCTAATTGATACAAACCAAGTGTGTATTATAATAAAAAGATAATAAAGATAAACCAAGTGTTTAAAGGTACTTGGACTCTCTCTCTCTTGAGACCACTCCCAAGCCCTTATCAAGATGTTTATCCTTTCTCCACCTTCTCTTATTTATAACCTCATATCTTTATCCTACTCCTATAGGGTTGGATATTTCTTATTCTACTCTCAATAGGATTGAGTATTCTTTATACTACTCTTGATAAGATTCGACATTCCTATCATTTTGACTACTTGAATTAGGAGTGTACAAAAGAGAATAAAAAATTTTGGTTTGGTTTGGTTTGCTGGTTGATGAAAATTTGGCTTGGTTCATTCCGAACTGATATAATAGGATATATATATTAATATGACCCCTCAAACATTACACAAAAAGCTGAATGGCGTGATGGTGGTGGTAGGGGTGGACAGCTTTGTAACCTTAGGTTAAAGCCTGGTGTGTGCCACCTTTATTTTTTAATTTTTAACCCAAAAAAAATATATATAAAAAAATGTCTTGCAAGCGGTATTTTACCTTTGATAATTATTATTTGGTTAAAATACCATTTTAATCCGTAGACTTTTAGTTTTGTTCCATTTTCGTCCGTGGACTTAAATGTCCAGTTTTAATTTCTGAACTTTTAAATTTGTTCCATTTTGGTCCTTAGATTTTTATGTTTGTTCCATTTTGGTCCCTAAACTTTCAAATGTTTAATTTTAGTCTCTAAACTTTTAAAAAACTTAAAACTAGTCCTTATTGGGTTTTTTTGGGGGTTACCATCTTTCCCTATAAACTTTAGAAATATGTTCACATTTTATCTTTACTTAATATATTACATTTAATTGAAAATTCTTCTATATTTCCAGAACGATTGAATACATTATTCCTAGAAAGCCACTATATATCCTCGTTATTTAACATTTTTTGGTGTGTTTTTATATACTCTCTGCTTGCATCGATGCGTTATTTTATATTTCAAGAACCAACTTCTGAGTGTTGGTTGATATAAAGGTGCAATGGGATGAGCCTTCATCTATCCTGCGTCCGGATAGGGTGTCCGCTTGGGAATTGGAACCACTTGTTGCATCCAACCCTCTAAGCTCTCAACCTACACAGCGGAACAAGCGTCCACGACCAGCTGTTTTGCCTTTACCTTCACCAGATGCAGCTGTGCTCGGTAATATAACCCTTCTGTATTACTATAAACCATTGTTGATTTAGATGGGAGCATTGCTGACGTTATCTTCATGTACTAGGTGGGTGGAAACCTACGGTTGAATCTTCTGCCTTTTCATATACTGAGCCACAGCGCGGAAGGGATCTATATTCTTCACCAAAGTTCATTACTGCTGCTTCAAATTCACATGGTTTTAATGGGAACAGTCCTCTTGGTGCTGTGTCCAGCAACGCCTACTGGTCGTCTAGTAATACCAATAGGGTGGAAAATGTTATGGACACTTCATCTAATGGAGCTAACAGAGAACCCGTTGAAAAGAAACAGAACACTAGGAATGGGTGCAGGCTCTTTGGGATCCAGCTTCTTGGAAATTCCAATGAAGAGGAAGCTTATCCAGTTTCAACACCTAAAATGGTGGGCGAGGATAGGCCGGTTCCCCCTGTAGACACAGAACTTGACCAGCATTCTGAACCATCAAACATTCACCGACCAGATATTCCTTCAGTAAGCTTTGATGGTGATAAATCATGCCTAATTTCCCATTTGGAGTCTCAAAGTAGACAGGCTCGCAGCTGCACAAAGGTATTTCAATTCATCAGTTTTCCATCACTCTGCCCCTTCTTTTCTTATATCTCTGGTGCAGTTCTGGTTGAAGGGTGTTCAACTGTATCTGTATGGAATATGTTTTTTCTTTTGTCCCCAAGGAGCAGCCACATTGGTAGAGGTTTGGGGCTTCAAAGTATGCTCCTTTGGAGGATCCAAGTTCGAAACTTACGAGTGAGAATTGTAAAATCTCTTGTTATATCTCCGACCCTTGGGATAGGCGCTAGTGCCCGTGTGGATATGTAGTGGGGTGAAGCTAGTTATAAATAAATAAATTGATATATGAAATTTAGATGAGAAAGCTACATATATATTTTTTCAGGTGCACATGCAAGGAATTGCTGTTGGGAGGGCGGTAGATTTAACACGGTTTAATCAATATGATGATCTATTAAAGAAACTGGAGGATATGTTTGACATAGAGGGTGAGCTTTGTGGCTCTGTAAACAAATGGCAGGTTGTTTACACCGATGATGAAGATGATATGATGATGGTTGGGGATGATCCATGGAAGTAAGTATATTTGAACTCACTCCCCCTAGCGTACCCAAATTCATGATACAGATATTGGAAAAAAGAAATAATAATCAAATGCTATCACCACCATTGATCTTGATTTCATCTCCATTTAGCTGAAAGTTGAGTCTGAGTGTGTGTATTTTGTTGAAGTAATTAAATTTTTTGAAGGCTTGAGCCATGATAAAATGCAAAACTTCGGCTGTCTAAAACTTTGATTTGTCTTTCCTAAATGATTGCAGCGAGTTCTGCAGCATGGTAAGGAAGATATTCATCTACACTACAGAAGAAGTGAAGAGACTGTCGCCCAAGATAAAACTCCCACTCGGTGGAGAAACGAAGCTCCGGAAACCAGATTTCGATATGGTTGCCAACCACACAGAGGATCAATCGTCCATTGTCGGATCAGATTGCTGATGGAGGCGTATCCTTTGCCATATAGTCACTGGCAGAGGAGAAAGAAAGAAAATGTGGAATATTCACCAGGGGAATGGGGAAGTTGGAGAAGAGAAATTGTTTATATAGCAGTAAGATTTGGATACATATTGTTCGCATGGGTTGGCTGCTTTCTTTTGACTGCCAAGGGAGTGGAATTTGGAACAAGGTGTTATATTTTTCAGTTGAAAGTACCAAAGATTTTGACAACGAAAAGGTAGCTGCAGGTGCTGCTACATATATGAAGAAATGGGGGTGGTGGGGTAACTGGTGAAAGCTTTCTAAGCTCGTCGATAGAGAGTGAGGAATGAATATGTTAATTGGGTTGTTTGGACTTAGAAATGAAATGTGGGTTATAGCAGAAAATACTGTCCTGTGTTTTAAGATGTTGAAACGAAAATTTCTACGTAATAAGGTTCGGTTCAGTTTTCAGGGCTTTTCCCTGTCACTTGGTTATAAAACTGCGCGAGTCCAGTTCAGCTTGCATTTTTGTACATAAGAAATATGATGCTGTCTTTTGTTTGTTTTCACCATTTGATTGCTGGAGTCTCTTTTTTGTATGGGGGTTGTGAATGACAATGGAGGGGAGGAAGAAGCTCAAACATCTTCATCCACTGTAAATGTAATGTTTATGATATTCTGTTTAATTTTTTTTGAAGTGTAGTTGCTAACAAGGTGGGTGCAAACAGGAGAACGAATAATGTGGGCTTTTATTAGTTTTGTTTTGTTTTGTTTTGTTTTGTTTTGATGCTGTGGTGAATTTGAACCGTCTCCTGCAACTCTTGTATTGTGTTTCGAGTTTAGTTTTTCTTCTTTTGATGTATTATTAAAAGCTTTAGTTATCCTGTTGTACCATTTCCATTGCCATGACAATTTTACACTGTTTTGAAGTCTGGTCAGATTAATTGTTGGTTAATCCAATTAATAATGAAGCTGAGAATAGCAGCACTGAAATTCAAAGCTTTGTGCCCCTTTGGAAAAAGGTAATGGAAAGAGTCCAGACCTTCATATTTAAATGGTTGCTGTGTACAAAAAAGGTGGAGTATGGATTTTTTTTGTTTTTTTTCTTCTTTCAAGTAATACAGTCTGTATTTTCAATCAGTAGCAAATGAAAGTTTTCTATGCCCCTTTACAAATGAAAATGTAAATATGGCAAACCATTTTTTTTATTATCATGGATTCACCATTATTTAATCATCCAAGCATGAATTAAATGGACAATGTTTCGAAAAAAAATATGGACAAAAATATCAAGTTCCCTAAAATTTCGTCGTCGTTGGGATGGAAGGATTCACTCATTCTGTTTTCACTCATCACCAACATCATCAATGGGCTCAAGATATGTTTTAGATAAAATAATAGTGTTTTTAGATAGTTTAAACTACTTATTAAGTAGTGAGAATTTCTCACTTTTCTGATACCGGACGAGGTGGGGATCTCCAACCATATTCTATATATGACAATTTGGATTGCTAGAATTAGAATTTAGAAACCCTTTTAGTTTTAGTTTAGTTGGGTCAGGAGAATTATTAACACCATTATTCATTCTTTACTCAGTTTATTTATTTTTCTCTTTTTCTTCGATTTGAAATGCTACAATGAAATGGAGTATATTGTTAACTATTAAGGCTAAATTATAGAAAATATCCCTAAAACTATGGGGGGTTGTGTCAAAAATGCCTCCAAACTTTAACATAAATTTCAAAAATACTCTTGCCGTTAAATTTGGAGGGAAACCGTTAAAGTTTAATTTCAAAAATATCCTTGAACTTTGAAAATGTTTAAAAAATGCTCTTCAACTTAAAAAAAAAAAAAATCATAAATACACCCGACTTGAAATTTTTTTTAAAATATCATCATCAATAACTTTTAGATTAAAAATAGTCTTACTAAAAAAAGGTTTTTTTTAATCTATTCATATGCATTTTTTCCATAAAAATTAATAAAAATAAATATATTATTAACCTTTGAATAACAATGACCAAACAAGTTCCAAATCATAATGTATAATTATAATCATTATTCGTAACTCTTTTCTTACAAAAAAAAAATAAAAACCATAAAAATGACAAAAATCAATAATAAATAATAATAAAACTAAAAAAAACGAAGATTGTGATTGATAACTATTTGGTTTTTTTTTTTTTGTTTTTTAAAATTTAAATTTATTTTTACTCTAATTCTTTACAAAAAGTTTCATATTCTCCTACGAGGTAGGTGAATCCTAATCAACAAAAACTATAACAAGCTTTTGGAAGCTAAGATTCCTTAGTTGTCACATTTTGATCTAGTTTTTTAAAACAAATATAAGATGTGGATATAAAAGTAAGAAACTCAATGAATGAAATAGTTGTTGTATGCTTAAATTTTAAAAATAAAATGACTATCAAAACCGAGCCTAAATTGTTGTTAGGATGAATTTTTAAAGATAATTTATAATTTTTTTTTTATCAATTTTAGCTTTAATTCATTTAATAATTTAGTTACTTATTTATAATTTGAAACTAAATCAATTCACAATAAGTGGACGGTTTCATCCAAATTTAACCTTGTCGATAACTTTTGAATAAAGAATATTACACTTTTGTTTAAGAGTGCAATACTGAATTCTTAAAAAACTTTAAAAATTATTTTTACTTAAAAACTATTATTCTTATTCATATGTTTTTTCGCCATAAAAACTAATGAAAATAAATATATTATTTACCTTTGAAAATAATGGGACAAAAAAGTTTCAAAATTCAAAATGATAATCATAATCATCATTCATATCTTAAAAAATATATATGTTGCTGGGATGAATTTTGGAACATAAATTAATATTTTGAAGTAGATATTTGTTCAATTATTTATAAGTTATAAATACAAAAGTAAAATTGAAACAAAATTTTAACATTTTCATCATTATTTTATGTTTTTTAAGATTAAGGATATTTTTGAAATATTTTATAAGTTTATGGGTATTTTTTAAACCAAACTTTAATGGTTACCAATCAACTTTAACGGTGAGGATATTTTTAAAACTTTTGTTAAAGTTTATGGACAATTTTAAAACTTTTTGAAGTTTTGGGGTATTTTTTTACCCAAACACTATCGTATAAAGGCATTTTCTATAATTAGCCAGGTATTAATGATATAATTCTATGATAAAAATTTAGATGCAGGGTGGGGAGCAATCAACCTTTTGAAGTCGACCAACGTGGAAATTTTTTAACCTCACTTTTTTTTTCCAATTTTTCTTTTTCTATTTCTTTTTATTTTTTTGTATATTCAAACTCTCCACGTCCATTCTAACTTTTCTTTCCCACTTTCTTTTCCGAAGATGAATTTATTTGATTCTTTATTTATAAAACTCACTTTCCTTTCTTTTGTGAACAAATTTGGAACTTGTATTTTTAAGTTCAATTTTTACCTTTTTGTTAGATGAATTGGTTATAGTTTGCACTTTTATTTCATTTGAACATAATATCATCACTACAATTATTATTTATTTCAAAATTAATTTTAAAAATTGTACATGGGTTTCAATGGTTGTTGAGCTCAAAAACATATTCAACTAATAAAATATTTAAAATCTTGTTAAAAATAATTGAAATTCAAATTAAAATTAACAATAAAATATTTAGATTCAATTAATTCATCTAACTTTATAATATTTAGATGTTAAGAAAGCTCTTGAAAAATTAATTTCTAATTTAATGGCCAGCATAAATTGAACCGAACATAGTCGTGATTATATTATGTTCAAATGAAATAAAATTGCAAGATAAGACCAACTCATCTTATGCGAGGGAAGAAATCGAATTTTTGTTTTTTTTTAAAGTTCAAATTGATTCTCAAAGAAATTTATAAATAAAGAATCAAGTGAAATCATCTTTCTAAAAAAGTGAGAAAGTGAGAATAAAAAACTGTTAAGAGTTTGAATATGTAAAAAAAAATATATAATAATAATAAAAAGAGAGAAAGTCTCCTAAAAGAAAAAAAAATTAAAAAAAAGTGGGGCTAAAATTTTTTCCATGTTGCTCGACAGTCAAAAACTGGTTGCTGCCAAGACTGCATCTAAATATTTCCCTATTTTTATTTGTATCATTGAGTATCATAGTGCCAAGGTGCCAAAAACAACATCGGATTCTATCTTTCTGTTTTGAGTCAATTTTATTAGTTTAATTTATTTTTTAACGCTTCACAAACAAACTAACAAAAAAACAACCCAAACAAAATAAAATAAATATCTAATGAATTTATAGGTTGTAAAAAAAGGTGTTTATAAATGAATCAATTTATAAATTTAGTGGGTGTAAAATCGGTTAAATTTAGGGAGAAATGATTTTATCGAAAGAGTAGCTTAATAGAGAATTAAAAGTCCTATTCATATACAAATTACCTAATCTCAAAACGTTAATGCAAAAAAGATATTTAAACCAATTCAAATATCCTAATATAAACCAAACCTAATAAGAGAAATGAGTATAGAAGTTCTACGGGTTAATGTAGTGACACAAATTGTGTTTATTTTCTTTATTATTGATATTCTGTTTAAAATGGAAAAAAAAAAAAACAAAAAAAACATTGTGCACAAACTAGTTCCACATAACTCATAAGCAACAAGCAGTGCCAATGAGTAAACTAATATTTCTGACCTAATAATATCTAGATTTGTCATATTTTCAGCATCCTCTTCCATATTTGGTAAACTTTGATAGTCTCCCCCAATTGGTCCACTCAAATTGTAGGTGTGGAGCCCCCCAAAGTTCAATGAAGAATTGGAACAACCAAACTCGGTCAACAAAGTACGGTAGAAGGATCGTAAAGCCTAACACACACACACAAAAAAAAAATAATAATAAAATAATATTGTTTTTTTTATATCTTACCTTTGACTATTGTCACAAAGCATACACAGACTCTACAATATTTAGATGTTAAAGAAATTCGCAGGAAATTAATTCCTAATTAAGTAATCATTATGGATTGAACCTATTAAAGACTCTAAGACCACCGGGTGAAATTTTGAAATTTAATTTTTTTTTTTTTTTTTAATTATATAGTTGTGGAAACGGCTGGTTGGGTGAAAATATAATTCGAAATCCAAGTTTTGAGAATATTTAAAAGTAGGGATAAAATGAGTGGAGCGCGTAAAGAAGAGGAGCGGACAAAAAGTGTAAAAGAAACAGGAAAGCAAAGCAACGGTCAGAAGAGATTTGAAAAGATGCATTGAAATTAATACAATACCCCATCCTTTCCCAAAACGGACTAAAAAATCCAAACAATGCTTAAGGCTGCAAAGAAGAAACTCAAATTCTGGTCCAAGAGCAAGAAGAGGAAGAAAATCCACAATAATCCCTACCTGTTCCCTCCGCCATGTTAAGATTGTTGACACGAATAGAGCAGAGTCGCAGCTAAAAGAGATTGAGAATAATAATGAAATGAAGAAGAAGA
>JBBMKA010000003.1:11182229-11195488 GCA_037833695.1 Sechiopsis laciniata
TGGCTCTAAGCTCTAGCTTTCCCTCTCTGACATGATAGTAAACATTACAGCAAAAAACTTTTAACGAAGAGTAATCTGCAGGCTTACCACACCATACCTCGTATAATGTCTTAAAGTCAATACCTGTGTGAGGCCCAACAGATAGTACGTTGTATTTACTACTTCTTCCCAGAATCTTCTAGTTAACCTAGCATTAGAGAGCATACATCTTGCTATCTCCAGTAAAGTTCGGTTCATATGTTCAGCTACCCCATTCTGTTGAGGAGTGTGCCTGATAGTATGATGCCAAACAATTCCTTCATTTTTGCAGAATTTATTAAATTCTAAACTGCAAAACTCAAGGCCATTATATGTTTGAAATCTCTTGATCTTCTTCCCTGTTTGATTCTCCACCAGAACCTTTCACTGTCTCAAATTTTTGAAGGCTTCATGTTGCAGAATTATCCAGCACACAAATTAAGAAAATAATAATGATGTGAGAATAGTGACGTGGAAAGCAATAATTTTGCCTAAGCAAAATTTATACTCAATCTAGCGAACTGTGTGTGTGAATTCTCAAGATTGTGCAAATATACACAGTCAGTTGTAGCAAGTTTTATCTGTAAGTACAGGTCATTTTTCCACAGGGATTTTTATCATGTTTTAAATTTGTTTTCATGCAAGAGTCAAGGGGTAATAAATTTTGGTTGATAAATGGGTAATAAATGATCAAAATGAGTGAAATACGAGAAACAATACGAGACTAAGTATCGAAAGGGTTTAGAGTTTTCAAAGCTTCGCTTAAGCGATGAGGGTATCGAGGACGAACAACTGATAGACTTCTCTTGGCTCTCTTGTGCTCTAGAACTTGGCTTTCTCGAGCTCCTAGTCCAGTTCTCTCGAACTCAACTATTACTTAAACAATCAGCATTAGGCGAACCTTATCTCTAAGTGTTTTTTGATTAGCAAGCAAAGCTTAACATTCCTAATGTTATACATGCAAGCTTGCTATATTTCTATTCTCTCGAAGCAAAATAGAGTTAATACAGTTGGTTTGTCAACGAAATGTATATAAAACTAAAGACAGCATGCATAATAAGTCTGGTTCGTGTTCCTTTTTCGCCTAGGCTAAACCCTTACTTCCCCATAACCTTCTGATAATGGATTTAGCTACTCATGTCGATGAACATACATAAAACAGTTGAAGAAAAGATAAACATGCTTTAAACGAAGATTAAGTAAAAAGAAAGATGCACGAGACGAAGGACAAGCAATAATTAAGATAAGGGATTAGAAAACTCCTGAAACTTGATAAACTTGAAATTCCTCCGGTAAAGCTCTGATTACAATCAAAATGTCTTAGAATGCAAGTAAACTAGTTAAAAAAGCAAGGAAGAACTAAAGCCCGACGAAATCGCTCCGGCGACTTGAAAACTAAATGGATTTACAACTTTGGTCAGAATGGAGAGAAAGCTCTGAAAATGATAACGGGGAGAAATGCTTCAAAAATTTTGAACCCTTCACACTGAAGAGATGCTCGCCTTATATAGTTCTACGGACCTCTGCTCTATGATCGCCACTTACTGATTGAGCCAATCCCAACTACTTTCTAGACTGAACTATTTGCCATTGATACATTACCACCATCAATCTACTCATAAGTTGAAAACCACTCCTTGTTCGGACACATGTGATACAAAGCACCTAAATCGAAGATCCACACACCTTTTGAAAAAGTGTGATCATTTGCAACTAGGGTAAGATCTTCATCTGAGCTGCCACCGACCTCAGCGCAGCTGCTGAACCATCATTTTTATCAAATTGGTAACTGTTACTGCGAGGACAATCACGCTTCCACTATCCCTTTTTCTTGCAGTAAGCACAAATGTTGTTAGCCCTGGAATTATACATCTTTGAGCCTTTGGAATGTGGGGCAGATTTCTTTGGTTTTTTCTTCCCAGGCTTTCCGCAGCCTTTGCTTCCTGTTGCAGCCATTCTAGACGCTCCACCTTCTGTTGTACCAGCGACCCTATGGCAGTCCTCTCTAGTAAGTAAAACATTATTTACTTCATCTATAGAAAGCGTATCCTTCCCAGAAATAAACGAATCGACAAAATTCTCATACGACAGCGGGAAAGAAACGTTCTGCGTATCTTCATCATCTATCTTAACTTCAATATTACGCAGATCCATTAATATTTCGCTGAGTGGGTCACCGTTCGCATAAATTCGTCCTTCCCTCGTAAACGTTCTGTGTATTCTTGCATTGCATATTATTTTAGCGCAATTTATTCAATATTTGTACTTAAACCTCAAAACTGCACTTGTAATGCTAAATTATGAATGCATGCAACTTCCATTGGTTTTTGCTCGTAATTTACTATTTTCGCCCGCTTATTTCCTTTAATCCTCAGAATAATGCAAACTATAATAGCCTAAAATGTGCTCTATTTGAGAGCTATTAGGAAACGACAACAATGATATTGTGTGGTCTCGACTCAGGGGCAAGCAACTATATGTGTGGACACGAGCATCTATTCAAAGAGATGCAAAAAATTGAAGATGGTCAAGTTTCTTTTGGCGATGCGTCAAAAGTAAAGGTAAAAGGCAAAGGTAGAATTTCTTTTGTGTAGAAGGATGGCTTGACAGGGTCAATCTAAGATGTTTATTATGTACCAGATCTCAAAACAAATATTTTGAGTTTGGGGCAACTCAAAGAATAGGGTTATTCTATATTTTTGAAAGACCGATTATTGCATTTGAAGGACAAGAAAGAGCGTTTAGTCGCTCGAGTAGAGATGGGAATAAATCGCATGTATAGACTAAATTTGAGAAGTGTACGAGAAAAATGTTTTCGAATCGATGTAGAAGATAAGGCATCGCTCTGGCATCTTCATTTTGGTTGCTTACATCATGGTGGACTAAAAGAGTTAGTGAAGAAGGATATGGTGCACGTGTTACCTGACATGGACTATAAAGGAAAGATTTGTGAAGAATGTGTGTTCAGCAAGCATGTGAGAACATCGTTTCGGAAGAATACTGAATATCGAGCGAATCAACCAATCGAGATGATTCATACGGATATATGTGAACCAATTACCCCAGAATCTTTCAGCAGAAAAAGGTACTTCATTTCTTTTATTGATCATTTCTCACGAAAAACTTGGGTGTGTTTTTTTAAAGAAAAGTTAGAGGCATTCAAGGCATTCAGAAGATTCAAAGTAAGGGTGAAAAAGGAAACTGGTAAACGGATCAAAGCTGTGCGATCTGATAGAGGTGGCGAATATACTTCGACAGATTTTATGAAGTATTGCGAGGAGCAACGCATAAAACGATTTCTAACCGCACCATACACTCCTCAACAGAATGGTGTATCTGAAAGGAAAAATAGAACCATTTTTGACATGGTTCAAGCAATGCTGAAGAGTAAAAGTATGGCAAAGGAATTTTGGGCGAAAGTAGTGCAGTGCACAATATATGTGCAAATCGATGTCCACATGCAAAGCTAGATGTTAAAATACCGCAAGAAGCATGAAGTGGACGAAAACCGATAGTTTCGCATCTCAGAGTATTTGGTCACGTATCTGATCAACGTAGAACTAAGCTCGAAGATAAGAGCAAGAAGTATGTGTTTATTGGCTATGATGAAAAAATAAAAGGATACAAGCTGCTTGACCCAATAAGCAAGAAGGTGATGGTAAGTCGCGATGTGCGAGTGAATGAAGAAAGTGAATGGGACTAGAACAATTCGATGAAAATCAGCATCGAAGTTGGGGAATTACCAGTCGTTGCATCAACAAGTATGCCAAGAGAGTTTGAAACAACTAAAGATGAAGAAGAACCACAACAACTCAGAATGTAGAGTTTGTAAGATTTGTAGGATGTGACAAATGAGGTACATCTTGTATGTCTTTTGGCAGATGCAGAAAGTATTAGCTTTGAGGAAGCAGTGCGAAATGAGAAGTGGCAAACTGCAATAGACGAGGAGATCAATGCGATTGAGCACAATAATACATGGAAGATGACAGAATTGTCGAACGCAAGTCAACCGATTGGTGTAAAGTGGGTATTCAAGAAGAAGATGAATGAACAAAGGAAGATAGAGCGATACTAGGCGAGGCTTGTTGCGAAGGGATACAAGCAGAAAGCAGGAATTAATAATGATGAATTTTTCGATCCCATTACGAGAATTGAGACAATTCGATCGTTAATTTCACAAGCGGCACAATTTAGATGGTCGATTTATCAAATGGATGTCAAGCCAACATTCTTGATTGGTGTGCTTGAAGAAGAAGAAGTGTATATTGAGCAACCACTTGGATATGTGAAAATTGGAGAAAAGAAGAAGGTGCTAAAATTGAAGAAAGTGTGTTACGGGTTGAAGCAAGCACCACGAACATGGAATACTCTCATTGATATGTATTTTAAGAAGAATGGATACAAAAAGTGTCCTTACGAGCATGAAGTTTTACACAAAGGAGAGTGGAGGTAATGCGATATTTGTTGCCCTTTATGTTGATGATTCGATTTTTATGGGTAACAATGATGCAATGATAGAAGAGTTTAAGATCACGAAAATGCGAGAGTTTGAGATGACAGATTTAGGCTTGTTGAAGTATTTCCTCAGTTTAGAGATTAAACAAGAAGTGACAGGAATCTTTGTATCGCTAGAGGAGTATGCAAAAGAGATCTTGAAGAAGTTCAAGATGGAAAATTGCAATCTGGTTGCAATACCAATGAAACCAGGTACGAATCTCACAGTTTGATGGAGGAGAACGTGTAGATGCGAGCAGATATTAAAGTTTTGTGGGAAGCCTTTGCAATCTCACATGCACAAGGCCGGATCTCGCATTAAGTGTTGGCATGGTTAGTCAGTTCATAGGGAAGCCAGTTTATTCGCATTGGAAGGCATTGAAGCAAATTTTGAGATATATCTAAGGAACAGTGTCACTTGGGATGTTTTATTCGAAATCGAAAGAGTACAAATTGAGTGGTTACTCCTACAGCGATTGGTGCAGAGACATAGACGATCGAAAAAGCACTTCGAGATACGCATTCTTTATAAGAAACACAACATTTACTTGGCTGTCAAAGAAACAACTGATCGTGACGCTTTCAACATGTGAAGCTAAATATGTTGCAGCTTCTTATTGCATTTGTCATACGATATGGCTGAGAAATTTGTTAAGCAGGATGGAGCTATAGCAACTTGGTGCGATAGTGATTCAAGTTGACAACAGATCAGCAATTGAGTTAGCAAAGAATCCAGTGAATCATGAAAGGAGTAAACATATTGATGTTCGTTTTCATTTTATTCGAGATCATGTGAAGGAATGAAGCATGGAATTGAAGCATGTAACGAGTCAAGATCAAGTTGCGGATATTTTTACAAAGCCGTTACCGAAAATATTGTTCGACAAATTCAAGAAGACGATTGGCATGGCAGATGATAGGAGCATTTAGGTTTATGGAGGAGTTTTGTTGGAATAAACTTAAATATATTTTTAATTTATTTTTGGAATAATTGTTAATTAAGGCATTACTGGATGGACAATTAAGGAAATTAATTGTGGAGCTAATTAAAAAATTAGTGGATCCTTGATTTGGTAATTAGTGAAAAATATTTCTGGTGAGAACTTGGAGACCAAGTTTGTAATAGGCTATAAATAGAGTGTTCCTTCATTGAGAATTGTAGAGCGAAAATGAGAGCAATTGTAGAGAGTGAAGTAAAAATTGTGTAGAGAGTTTTCAGAGAGAAATAATGAAAGTGTTGTAAAGAAATTGTGGTGTTTTGCCTCTCCAATCACGATGCGAAAATCTTGCGCGATTGTTTTATTGTGTTTTATTGTTTTATTTGCAATTCGAATTTCTACACCAATTGCAACCTATTTGTTTAATTACTCATCTCTTTCTCATCAGCTTTCTTATTGTCACAACATTTTTTCAATCTCCACGTTTGCATACATGTTCGAGAGAAGAACATATGGCCCAGAATTCTCAAGATCTACCTCTAAAAGCTTCTCTACCACATATTCTCCCAATTCGATGTTCTGATGGATTTTACAAGCAGCAAGCAAGGATTCCCAAGCAACAACATTAGGTTGCGTTGACATTTCCTCTATTAGATTTTTTGCTTCTTCAACACAGCCAGCTCGACCAAGTAAATCAACCATACATGTATAGTGATCCTTTAATGGGACCAAACCATGTTGTGCACTCATTGATCGAAAGTAATGGCGGCCTTCATCAAATAGACCGACATGACTGCAGCAAAGAACATCGATCATTGTTACGTTATTTGATCTCTCTCCTGATTCTAACATTTTATTGAAAACTTCAAGGGCTTTATTGCCAAAACCATTTTGTGCATATACAACTATCATATCATTCCATGAGACACGGTCCCTTTCCCTCATATGTTCAAATACCATACAACCATTCTCAACCGATCCACATTTCATATACATATCTATTAAGGAATTCCCAACAAAAACATTCAACTCTTCTCTAGATTGGAATCAAAATCCATGCTTTAAAACATGAGAGTGAGCTTATCATCCGAGTTACAAATCAGCAAGGTTTGCACAAGCATTAAGGAGATTGCCAAATGTGTATTGTGTAGGCCAAACCGACTCGCTTTTCAAAAGACGGAAGAGCATAAGTGCCTCTTCATTCTCTTCATTTTGTGTACACCCTGTAATAAGCACATTCAATGTAATCACATCTTTCACTTTCATATTTGAAAACATATATCTTGCAGCTTTAACACATGATGTTTTTGCATACCCACTTACCATTGAGGTTTTGGACACTACACTCCTAATTGGCATCCGATCGAAAGTTATTCTAGCCTCTTTAATCCTATTACATTTAGAACACATATCAACAAATGCATTGCCTAAAATAAGATCATTTCTAAACTCATCACATTTCACAACTCGAGCATGAATTCTGGCCTTCTTTGATTGCAAAGATAGTTGCACATGCACTAACAACACTTGCAAAAGTTTTCTCGTCGGGTTAACCCTACATTTGATCCTTTCAACAAAAATGACAAGAGCCTGATCAACTGGACCATTTTTGTTCGAAACACGTAATCAAGCTGATCCATGAAACTCTACTTCTCACAATCATTCCATAAAAAACACTTCGAGCATAGTCAACTCTTCTACATTTAGAGTACATGTCTACTAGAGCAGAGCCTATATGCATATCTGATAGATAATTTGACTTAGATATTTACCCATGGATTTGGGAGCCCAATTTCAAATCTTGTAAACATGCACAAGCACTAAGAGCACTACCAAATGAATATTCATTTATCAGAAAGCTATGACCATGCATTCAAGCAAAATAACTCAAAGCTTCATCAAAGCGATCGTGTTGTTCAAAACCCGAAATCATAGAATTCAACGAGCATTGGTCAACTTCAGGCATATTCTCAAAGATGCGTGCAGCATCATCAAGGAATCCAGACTTAGTCAATGCACAAAGGATGGAGTTCCAAGAGAAAACATTTCTCACAAGCAATCTATCAAACACCTTGCGAGCAACATCCACACATTCACATTTCCCATACACATCAATGAGCCTATTTTGGACAAAAGTTTCAGACCCAAAGGTAGATTTAATTATACTAGCATGAACATGACTCATGTTTCTAGTCGACTTCAATTGAGCACACTGGTTCAAAGGCTTGGCAAAAGGCGATGTATCAACAAACAAAAGGTCACCTGGGAAATGCTTAATCAATCCATTCCATAATCCTTACTTATGGGTATGCTCTAATAAAATCTATGAGTGTTTTAAAACAATATGAAAGCTTAAGAACATAACCAACAAATAAAATCTGAACAATTACTTTTTAACCATCAACCTTTTACAATATCAACTATCTTCCATAATTCAAACCTCTGCTAAATAAAAGTGAACGAAAGTTGTTCTTGAAGACACAAATGACAAATGTACAACAAAAATTGGCAACATTACTTGATGTAGTGAACCAAAAATGAACAACTCTAGGATGTGGATTTGTACTTAACATCATGATAGCAACTTAAAATAATATAAAAAAATCGACCAAATTGAACTCACATTTCTGTAGTCATATCAAACTAACTCTGATATAAATAGACATGGTCATAGATTTAGGAGGTGCTATGTTTCCGCCTCCAACAGGGTGGAGAATCTGAGTGGAAAAATGATTGAAAAAGAATCGGAAATTACAAATTTATTAGAAATGTTAAGTCAAAGAACTCAACTTTAGGATTTTTTTAATTAAAAAAATAAGAAATTAAATTTTTAGGTATGAAACATAAAATTCAGATTCAAATATTAATATATTCTAAAAATAATAATAAAAATCTCAATAAATAAATAAATAAATAAATATATATATATATATATATATATATCTTAGAATTTGGTTAAGACCCGTTGAAGAATAAATTAAAAGTTCAAAAAATAATAGATGTAAAATTGAATGTTTAAGAATTTATTAAATGCTTTTTAAAGTATAAGAAATAAATAGACATAATCCTCAAGTTTAATGACTAAATTTGAAATTAAACCCAAATGAAGCAATGTACACCCAACGACTCAGAGGTAATGGGTTAGAATCCCTCCACCTTCAAAAAAACAAACCCAAATGAAGCAGTGGCCTAGTGATGTCATTATTTGGTGTATTAGTAGTTCAACACCATGGTCACGAGCTCGATTCTAGGCTCTCATATTGTTTGAGAGTAATAGTGTTCTCTATATAGGGTTTGTTGGTCCATTTACCCTAATTTGTCTCCAAAAAACATAAACTGTGCCACCAGGAGTATGTTGTATATTAATGAGGGTTTGAGTCAACTTGCATGACAATTATCATTAGGTTCAATGTAGCATTCAAAATAGTGTTCTTGTTTTCACTTAGCTATTGCGCCATCAAAGTAGAATGCAAAGTATTGTCACTATCTCCGACTCAATTGTGCAAGTGTACACAGCTTCGTTATACCAAGTTTTAAATAAGTAAAGATCGTCTCCACATGGATTTAGTATCTATTCGCTTTAAGGTTAAATTGTAAGAGTTAAATGATGGATAAGAGATTGATGGGGTAATTGCGTTTTAGCAAAGTATTGGTCTATGCGAGTAAGAATTAGTAATAACAAAAAGAAATTAAGGATTCAAATGGTTCTTTGTTGCAACGGGGCACATTGGTGAGAAGCAAGTCACTATTATCCCTACTCATGCTCTCTCGAGCTTTCAAGGGGTTCTCTTGAGCTCTAGTAACAATTGACTTACAAGCGATTGCTCTAGTAGAAACTTACCTCTAAGTGTTATTTAAATTGTCAGTGAAACCTTCACAAACCTAGAGTATACATGCGACATTGCTTATTTCCATTCTCTCAAAGCGAACTAAGTTAATACAATTAATTGATCAGACAAAGTGTATTTGGGTTAAAATTCAGCATGCATTTATAACTTAACATCTCCCAACCTCATACGCTCAATCGAACTATCTTACTTAATTCCTTCCGACAATAAATTTAGCTACTCATCAAATAATGAAAATTCAACACAATTAGACTAATAACTTCCATTGAATTCATAAAAAAATAGCAAAGTCAAATACAAATCAAATAAACTGATAAAACAACAAGTCGAAAAGAACAAAATGGAAATAAACTTGAGTGCAAGCACTGTAAATGTTGTGAAATTTAGGCTGTCTGAGCTTCGGCAAAGACTCCTATGTAGCTGAGCGTGAATGGCAATATGATAAAGACTGCAACTTCTAAACTGATCTCTTGATTCTTCAACCCCTATTCCAGTTGACGCGGGTTTGCTTTTACAGTACTCGGTGAACGCCTTTGCAATTCTCGCTTACTCCCCACGATCTTCAAGTACATGCCAACGTCTGAATTCAGTGACTTGCGTGCAACGGTTGGGATTAGAGGTGAATTTACTGTTGGATTTCTGCCACGCATCTTCGTTTGATCGTGTAGTGTTTTGACTAGAACTCCATGTTTTCCCCTTTGGTATGCTAAAGAGAAGTAAAAACCTTTCAAAACAACGAACATTAGATGTAAGCATATACTTTCACTAATTGACTTCCAATTTCCTTATCCTAACCAAAAAACTATAAGATAATTACACTCACCTAAAATCCATGGTTTAGCAAACTGATTTCCTCATTTATGCTTATGCTTAAGCGAAATGCTTCGTGAACTGACTTCTGATAACACTAAAAAAAAGAGTTATTTAGCCCTAGTTTAAGGTAATTTTAATCTTGAATCTTACATTATGACGTTAATTGGGTAGCTAGAATCACCTTAAGATAGAAAATTATACTGGAAATACAATGCATGTAGGATAAGAGGCAAGGATTAGAAAGTTGGGATAATTTAGAGTTTTTGTGCTAAAAAGTGAATGTTTGAAGCATTTTCTATAGCATTTCAAGAATCCTTGTTCTCGCTAAGTTGTTTTTATGTTTCAGGATTTTAAAATGTGGAAAGCTTTGAATCAAGCCTAAATCAGAAGAGGAAAGGTCCATAAATAAAATCCAGAGCTGAAGCAGTGCAATGTCAAGAGCATCAGAAAATTCCAGAAATTGGATGTTTGTAGCATTCGGCCGACTGGGAATAACAGTTTTTCTATAAAAAGCAGAATTCCTACGCAGATGTCAGATGGAGCAGAGGCTGCAAACTCATTTGTCCTCTTAGACACGTGTCAAAATGACCTATTTTGAGAGGGAAGCATGTACTTTTCATCTTTTAATCTTGGTCATTGATCATATATGAGCTAGAGCCTTAAATAGGATGTGGAAAGAGAGAAACCCTAGCAGCCACCATTTTTAGAGCCTTGTCTTTTCAATTCCTTCTTTTCTTTTTGGGGTTTTCTCCATTTTTCCTCTCTAGCAACCAACATTAGTTTCCTCGGTTTTCTTGCTTTCTACTTAGTTTTTGTAATAGAAAAGTGGGCTTTCACAAGGAGCTTGGAGGAGCACCATTGGAGACCATTTTGGCACTTTTTGGAGACTTTCCTAAGCTTTCTTCTTTCCTTTTTCTCTTTATTTTTAGTTGTAATAGCTTTAGTTTTGTAAGACTTGATTTCATTGCTTAATACATACTTTGTTGGTAGTTTTTCTTTCATTGTTGATAGCATTCTGTTCTGTTCTGATTTTTCTACTGTGAAATGCTCTTAGCATTATACTCTGTTTATGTTCTTTTAATTATGAGCATAAGCTAAACGCATATAGGTGAAGGTTAAGGTACTGGTGTGTGATGCATATATCTTGGGTAAGTAGGGGATGTTGAGCTAAGATGTGGTAGGTGTTTTAATTAAGAGTATATTTCGACTTGCCATCCCTTCATGTTTGCTTTTCACTTCATCTCGGAAGAGAGGTAGATTAGAGATCTACTACTCATGTCTATTAGTTTCATGTTAATAACTCTTGCATGCTAAAGAGAAAGGTTAGGAACAGTCGTCTCGCTAGTGCAGATTTCATTGTTTATAGCTTCGAACATAGATGTGGAAGCTCATGTTTGTAGAGAATGAATGCATCTTGGAAAAGAGCATTTGATCACGTGTTGTGTGGAGTTTGCTTCTCACCATAAACTTACCCTTGATGCATGCTAATCGCACTCGAAAAACCCTTAACCCGAACCTATTCTCTTATCGAAGTATTTCCTCTGTTTTTCCTATTTTCTACATTTCTGTTTTACTATCTTTATATTGAACTTCTGTAGCATTGTGACAGTTTGCTATTAGGTGTTTCTGTGAAGCTTCGAGCATTGCATGTGTTACTGTTTATTTTTCTAATGTTTACAGCATTTGTTTCATTGTTGTAGTTATATAGTTTTTAGTCAATTAATTAGTATAATCACCCATCAAAATTTCCTTTACTTTTCTGCAAGACTTTTTGACCAACACTTATTTAAAAGATAAACCAGTCCCTATGGAGAAGGACTTTATCTTATCACTCGACTACGATTGACTGCGTATACTTACGTATAATCTGTTGAATGCTCGTAGCATTGTTTGTTTATTGTGTAAAACGGCCAGATTATTAATTATTTAATTAGGTAGTTTCAACCGATCAACTTCTTACTTAACCAATTAACTCTCATTCTTGAGAGTTATCATTTAACCCGTTTCAACATTGTCTATTAAATATTTAGTTCCATATTAAATAGTTTTATTGACTAATCTTACAATATTTAGATGTCAAAAAAATTTGTACAAAATTAATTTTAGATTGAAATCATCACCACTTAGTTTTTCAACATTTTTTATTTTTTATTTTTTTTAATTTTTCAAGATCTTATTGACCATTGAATCACCACATGATAGATATTCACTTAATCCATTTGTCCATTTAAATTATAAGTTTACTTCAATTTTCATATTTGTGTCCACAAACTTTAATTTTGTGTTAGTAAGACTTTAAATTTAAGTGTTTAATAAGTCTCTTTTTTAATTTTATTTTTAATTAATATTTGATCTAATTACTAAAGAAACTTAGTTCCAGGGTTATTAGGATGAATCTTCAACGAAGAAGTCTACATGTTTGAATTTCTAACCCCAATTATAATTGTGGAACTCAAAAAAAGTATTTAATCATATTGTTTTTTTTTTTTTTTTTTTTTTGCAAATTTATCAAATAAAAATTAAAATTTTTATGTCCTATGATGTATAAGCTTCACATTATGCTTAACAGTTTTGTTGATTTAAAAGATATTAAATAGACAAAATTGAAATTTCAAAGATTATTTTAGTTCAATAATAATTAAAAATTGAGTGTCAAACTCATAACTTTAAGAAGGTTATCATGTATAATAAAAAAAAAGACAAAGACATTATATGTATAGCATAATTTTGAAATTATTTCATTTGTGACAAACGATTCGTCTAAGCAACAAAATTTTCTACTATGGAAATTTCAGGTCGAAATGGCATTAGAAGGTTATGGATTGTTTGATATTCATATCGATTCCACGACTCAACCTCCGCAAAAAATGTTAATCTGTGATTCGTCTTCCTCTGCTTCCACAACTGCTACGATTCCAAATCCTGCTTATACGGTTTGGAAGAAGCAGGATCAGTTAATTTACACATGGATTCTCGGCTCAATGACGGAAGATATTGATAGAATCTACCACTTTTCAATTGATAAATCTCTAGAGAGAATCTCCCTTAGAGCCAGAGTACAAATACATTTAAAAAGCAACCCCGGGGTCTGATTCAAAATATTAAAAGACAAAACATTTCAAATAACAATTTCAGGTTCCATATGCAA
>JBBMKA010000003.1:11202007-11212294 GCA_037833695.1 Sechiopsis laciniata
TTATGATCTTTATTATTTATTGAACTCGTTCCACTCGATAGTTATCTGGGTCATTATTGTGTGGAATTCAAAAAAAATTATACAAGAACCTTAGTAAATTGTCCTAAACTTCCCATGATCACATAGTTTCGTCTTGCTTGGTGATCATTATTGTTGTTGTTTTTATTTTTATGCTCAGGTGTATTATTATTTTGTAGATTGTAACCATGCTTGTTAGCACAGAACATCAGACATCATAATGCAGTAAAATTATTTGTTGAAAAATTTGTCATTCAAAAGGACTGAAATGAGCCAATGATGGATGTTTGACAAACTTGCAGGAAATTTTTAGATGGGAGGTGCTTAATACCGCCCGTACTGTAAAACCAAGCACGTGCAAGGTTTGACTAATTGAACCATGAGTTCTTTTTACGGTTTCTCATTGATTTTTGTTCTAGTTTGATAAATTTTCTCAATCTCCTGTCCACTGCCTTCCTTTCTTCATAGAATCGATGCAGGCCTCTTGGGAGTGAGTCTTTGCCAGAAGGAATCATTAGTAAAACATCTAACTTGGAATTGCAGCCTCTGTGGGGCTCGACTATACAAAATGTAAGTGATGCAAAGATTCAAATGTTGCACCAAAACACTGAATATGAACTTTTCTTCTTCAAACAGATGTAGCTGTTCTTTTTTTATTAGAATGTTCAGCTGATTTATGATAAGGAGAACTGAAAGTACAAATTTCAGTTTCATGATTTCTTAGTACATGAAAAAGCAGCTAGTTGATTATGCATCACCTAACTGGGTGTCGATACTCTGTGTCAGAAAATGCCGAAGGTTTCGAAGAACTTGTTAGCTATTGCTGTTGGAATTAAACAAAGACTCGTAGTGTCGAAGATTGTTGAAAAGGTTATGATTTGATGACCTCACCCTTCAATTTTTTTTTAGTCATCTGATTGTTTGTTAATGCATATTTTTGCATTTGCAGTTCCCTCAAGATGATTTTGACGTGATGCTTTTTCATTATGATGGTGTTGTCGATGAATGGGGGGATTTAGCTTGGAGTTCTCATGCACTACACATCTCGGCTCTGAATCAAACTAAATGGTAATAGTCATTTCTTTCTGTAATTTATGATTTTATTTAGTTTAAATTTCTCAATCATAAATATTGGCTTTCTATTTACACGTTAAATTGGAATTAAACCACCTCCTGGCCTAGGTGGTTTGCAAAGCGTTTCTTGCATCCAGATATCGTTGCTGAGTATAATTATATATTTCTGTGGGACGAGGACCTTGGCGTCGAGAATTTTGACCCAAAACGGTAGGCGTGATTAACTTTTTATCATTGCAAAGCTCACATGGCAATCCCTTTCTGGTAGCATATATTTCTGATACAATCTCTTTCCTTGAC
This sequence comes from Sechiopsis laciniata, assembly GCA_037833695.1. Classification (NCBI taxonomy): domain Eukaryota; kingdom Viridiplantae; phylum Streptophyta; class Magnoliopsida; order Cucurbitales; family Cucurbitaceae; genus Sechiopsis; species Sechiopsis laciniata. Next base: position 11,203,400 of record JBBMKA010000003.1, read on the forward strand.
ATCCAAATGTTGTAGAGTTAGGCGGTATGTTCCGTTGCAAAAGTCAAGGTGCACACAAGCTGACTCGGACAGTCACACACATATATATATATAAAAAAAAAAAAAACTTTCTCATTGTTTCGTTGATCCTAACGTGATATCATCATTGCCGAAGAACACTTGATATCACAGTGTTATTTTCCATATATTGTTCATATTTGGGATTCTATCCTCCTAACAAGTTTGGTTAGGATCTATAACCTAACAATGTGTTAAAGTGTACGAGCCTCAATTGAGCAATTTGATATTGTTTTAGAGTTTTTATTACAAAGCAGCCATTCAAGCTAGGTTGTACAGTAAGACAATTACCATCTTATGATGTTTCATATTGATCTCTTATTTTCTTATTTAAAACTATTTCAGATACATATCAATCCTTAAGGAGGAAGGGCTCGAGATATCACAACCAGCTCTTGATCCGGTTAAGTCCAAGGTGCACCAGGTTCTTACTGCACGCAGAACTGGTTCGAGAGTTCACAGGTCAGTTTTACACCAGCTTTTGTATGGATATATTTTACTTTTATCTTGTTATTGTTTGAGACGACCATTCGAGAAACTAGACAAATTGTATGCATTCATCTGACAATTTTAGGGTTGCAGTTTCGAATAAATTCACACTGAACAAAAAATGGCCTTTTTTCCCAATGTCTTAGCTGAACTCTTGAGTTAGCTACTAATTGGATAAACAAAGTTGACTCTATCGAGTATCTAGTTTCAAGGAGTTTGTGATTGAACTCAAATATAATGAAAATATGAAAGATAACATAAGTACACTATTCGAGTATTCGTGTACTTGGATCCTCTCTTTTTAATAGCTACTTATGCCTAAACCCCACCTGATAATTATTTGATTTTTGAAAATTAAGTTTATAAACCCTACTCCCACCCTTGAGTTTCTTTTTAATTTTTTTTTATTAACTTCAAATTTTGAAAATTAAAAAATTAGGCTCTGATGGGTAGCCAAACAGTTTTTTAAAATTAAGTTTATAAACGCTACTTTCACCTATGTGTTTCTTTATTTTTTATATAATTTTTGCCAATGCTTTCAAAATCCAAGCCAAATTTCTGTAAGAAGGTGAAAACCACATTAAAAAATTGCAACAAGAATAAAATTCAAAACCACAAACAAAAGCAAAATGTTATCAAGCAAAAAACAATTGCCTCCTTTTCTCCTCCACCAGGTCCTCTCTTTATAACAAACTACCTAACAACTTCATAACAACTTCTCTAGGCAATTACTAATATACCCTTATAAGTTATAACCAATAACAGTTCTAATGGTATTCCTACCAGTTTGTGTTGTTCCTATTCCAATAAAACACTACAATGATCTTTTCTATAACCTGATTATCTGCCACATTCATGCAATTTGCAGTAAAATTTATAATTTCTCGAATCTTACGGGTACTCGTGTAATTTTACTTAGCAATTTACATGTAATAATGTTGACCAATTTTCTTCATTTTTTTAAAGCAGAAGGTTTTACAACTTCAAAGGCTCTATGCAGTGCGATGCTAATAGCACGGGTCCTCCATGCACTGGGTAAAAAATTACAGATCTCGAAAAATGTTTCTCAATTTTTTTTTCTTCTGATATTAAACTCAGATAAACAGTATATATCTCTAAATTTCATGTAGATGGGTAGAAATGATGGCTCCAGTGTTCTCAAGGGCAGCCTGGAGATGCACATGGTACATGATTCAGGTAAATAATTCCCATTGAAGTAAGACTAAGATTCATTTTCAAAGTGCCAACAAAAGCAGGAACTCAGTGACATTAATGCATTCCTGAGGTCATGAGTTCGAATCCCCCTTTCTCCCCATTATAGTTGAACCAAAAAAAAGGTTCATTTTCAAAGTGGGAGAGTAAATAATTTATAACTATTTTGCATAAAAGAACATTGTTTTAAATGTTAAATCTTCTTGAACTACCCCGAGTTCAATACATAGGAGTTAAGAGAATACGGTTTGGTCTTACTCCGGGATTTTTTTTTAATAAAATAAACTCTGGGTCAAATGTCACAGCTAAATTTTGTTTCTTTCTCTTTGATTTACAGAATGACTTGATCCATGCATGGGGCTTGGATAGACAGTTGGGCTATTGTGCACAAGTAATTTCCACACTTTGCAATTTCTTTTGTTTTGCTTGAAAGCTACTGTTTTCTTGTAGTGTTTGTCATTATGGATTCTCTTTTAGGGTGACAGAACACAAAAAGTCGGTGTCGTCGATGCAGAATACATAGTTCATTTAGGTCTGCCTACGCTCGGAGCTTCCAACAGCAATGAGGTAAAGTACTATATTCATAGATAATCTTATGACTACAACTTTGGAGGCAGTCGTATGCCGTGCTTTGTCTTCATAGATGCATTCTTTTCGAACTTTCATTATCATTTTTCGCTAAGATCACATTAGATTATCACGCAGAAGAAAGAATTGTCAAACAAGTCGGTTTGTCTGGTGAAAGCTCTAAGATTTCCGAGTTTGTGTATATTCTTTTTTCTTTAATCATGAGAGCTAGGCGTGCTTGGATTAACTTTCTAAGTGATTTAGGAGGTCGAAGAATGTTGTATTTTAATCTAGTGGGTTTTGCTGGTAACAAGTGAAAATAAAATTTGAAGGCTCTGTTTGATAACCATTTTGTTTTTAGTTGTTTATTTTTGAAATTTAAGCCTACAACAACTACCTTACCACATGTGTTTTCTTGCTTGGATATCTACATCTTACCAATCTTTCTAAAAACCAAATCAAAATTTGGAAACAAAAAATAAGTAGCTTCCAAAAGCTTGTTTTTGTTTTTGAAATTTGGTTAGCATTCACCTACTTTCTCAAGATACGATGGATACATTGTAGGAAAGATGGAACATATGGTAGGAAATTTGAGTAAAAATAAGCTTAAATTTCAAAAACCAAAAACAAAAAACCAAATGATTATCAAATGGGACCGAAACAATCCGTTTATTTTAGAACCAGTTTAAAGTGAATTGCTCAGAAGTGATTAATCACTTGAGAAACAGTCTTATGGTAATTTAGCATTTGTAGAATTATTTTGAGATTTAGTGCAACAAAACAACTTTAATTAACCATTTTATTTTCTATAGACAATGTTTCAAAGAAAAAAAATGTACTTTTTTCCAGTCTTCATTAGGAAGGTGTGTCAAATTCACCTAGTCTTTCAATTCTTGCAGGATCAGAAAGTCAATAATAGAGCTAAAGTAAGTTACTACAATCCATCCAATAAAATTTATTACAAAAATTTCGAGTAGATAGTTCGATGGAGATTTCAAGTAGATAGTTCATGGTTTGTATTGTATTGTATCATAAAATGTACAGGTGAGGATGCAATCTTCCTTAGAAATGCAGATCTTCAAGGAACGATGGACCGATGCTGCAACAAAGGATAGATGTTGGATCGACCCCTATCGGTAATTACCGAAGTTAAAGTCCATGAATGCGATTGGATTGCGGTTGCTGTATGTTCATTTTTCTGAAATAAAACTGGAAGTGAAGGTGTTCCAGTCTCCATATACAAAGCTCAAAGACAGCCTGAGCAGCTTACATAAGATTTCTAGTTATCTTAGAACAACTTACAAGTCATACCCAATAAATTCATATCACCAAGGAGTTGGCTTTCATTGGAAAAGGCTCACCCTTTTTTACTCTATACAAATTAATGCCTTCCAAAAGGTTGGTAAAAAGTGTCTTCTTCGCCTTTTTTGGAGTTGTAAATGCATTATAGTTTTTAAAGTGTTTGTAACAGTTTCTTAGTGATCTGAAGAAATGTAAAGTTTGTTTTTGGTCTTCCAATAACAATCACACTCTTGAAGAGACTATAGTCTTGTGGTATTTTCATTTTTGTTTATCATATTGGTCATTTTCATTCCAATTTATTTTATATTGAAATTGATTGATTATTTACAAAAATGGCTAAATTAATTAGTAGATTTTGTTGGATGGGAACTAATATTGTGAAAAAATAGTCGAATGAAAATAGTAGCAACAAAGTCAATTAAGTAAACAATAAAAATTGACATACAAATGATTCACAAGGAAAACAAAGATAATTTTACGAACACAAGAATGTTAATAAATGGAAACCAAATACACAATTTTCAAGATTAAACCTATAATCATGATGTTGAACTAGATTACCACCAAACAATGAAACAACATTGTTTCATCCAAAACTTAACCATGATATCTTTTATCATGTTTGAATTTCAATTTTTTTTATAAAAAAATAGAAGTATTATTGACTCAAAATTCATGGGGTATCTTCTATAATTTAGAATAAATGAAATGTTGAGAATGCATCTCAGATAACGAAGGCAAAAAGATGATAAAATTGCCCAGCTATACATCAATGAATAACATCAATAGAGTAGAATAGTGTTATCTTGGTTTGGATACAACAAACAGCAGATTCTCTCTTAAAATCTGACTCAGTTAACCTGTAGTTTATAAATTGAAGAAGCCTGAGGTAATGATATACAAAGTAAAGATGTGGAGACCTAAAACTACAGCAACTACATGACAAAAAACACAACTCAAACAGACAATCAATTCAACACTGATTTGGAGCTTTTCATCTCCATTGCTTCCCAGAGTTTCTTTCCCAAAGCATATGCCAAAGGAGGAGGAACAGCATTCCCAATTTGCCTGTGTTTGTGTTGTATGTTACCAGCAAACTTGTAGCTGTCTGGGAATCCCTGCACAAAAACAATACAGCCATTGGCATCGATATTTCTACACCCTTAACAATTACCAGCTAACCATGATCGACGTTTTCGTAGCCATTGACATCTATCTTTCTACACCCTTAACAATTACCAGCCAGCATGATCAACATTTTCGTCACAATACTTAAACACGTGATTCATGCATCAGGCTAAAAATAATCTCATGATTTTAAATCTACAATGATTCTACTAATGTACACCCTCATGGAGATAATTTCCTTTTTGATACATATGCACCAATCTGCAAGGACTCGATTTCATCAAGGAAGATGAAGGGAACTTACTTGAGATCGAGCACATTCACGGACAGTGAGTATCCTATCCTGTTCAGGGTGGAAACACATCCCAACCTTGCCCATTGGCTGCGGGTCAGTAATTGAAGTGGGGAAGTTCCCTTCCCAATCCAACCGGCCGAACAAGCCTTTCCATTGGTTATGCCTCTTGGCTGTGTTTGGAAGGCACCAGGGTATCATATCAGCCATCTGTCCATTTGACAATCGCACCTAGACGACACAAAGAAAGAACGGAAGATCATCAAGAACAACCCGAGAATATGCACACAATCTCACAGACAACTTTGCCAAATGTGCATTGTTTTTGGGAAGCAATTACAAACAAACATTTCCAACACAGTTCAACTGAATACATTCATAAACTAGGAGTGGTTCCTCCTTTAGAGAGAATGTACCTTCTCATCTGGAAGATCGCGCCAATCAGCACCTGGCCGTTTCGGAATGTTTTGACATCTAATAAGATTTAGCTCATTCATTTCTTTTGAAATATGATCATTCAAGACAAGGATATCTCCTCGAATCTTCTTTTGGAACCACGATGCCGGTTCACTCTTGTACTGCACCAGAAACAAACAGGTCAGCAAAAAGATATCAAACAGACATAATTAATCAGGAAAGGGAAACAACAATCACCTCCATTGTTGTCACAGAAGCACCATTTCCAACAGCTGGGAGATCTCCAATTGTATCTCTAACAGTAATTGGACGAAAAGGTGCACCTCCTGCCGTACTAGGAACAGCAGCATATTGTGTATTACCAGACAGTGAAATCTTGAGCTCAGGGCTACCAAAGACATGCATTGGTTCTGGCCATTCTGGCAGAATTTCCTCGGGAGATGCTGCCCATATGAATGCACGTTTCCTGGATTGAGAGATTCCATACGCCCCAGCTTCCAGAATACCAAATCTTACCTATAATAATTGAATGAATAAAACATGAAACTTAAGCATATTTAGATTATTAACACAAAAAACTGGGATACAAATTTGCAACATAGGAAATAACCAAGAGTGTTGAAAAGAATTTTGTCAAGTTGCTATTTTAGATACAATGATTCAAGCAATGTGACTAGCATACAGTTCAAACAAACGTTTCCTAACAACAGAAAATTTGCCATACTTCTTATAAATTAATGCTTTCATTGAAAAAATTAAACCTTATTTATCTCAGTCAATATATGCACCAAAGAAACTAGAAGATAACGGGCCTCAAACCCTTGCTACAGAAATAACAAGTTAATTCAATCTGGATTTGCAATTTCTTGATTGGCTATATAGAGACAAACCTCCATTCTGATAGATCATAGAACACATTACAAAATAAAAGACGAAGAAACTACAAGTCAAACCAAATAATTTTAACTCCTTCGGAGGTTGAACCCTTCACTCTCTTGAGCACTCTCACTCGAGCCTTAGCCAACAAAATCAACCCCTACCTTACTCCTTTCCCACTCCCTCTATACATAAACCAATTAACAAATAAACTTCCCTGACTAATTGCTAATATATCCTGTAATAACACTCATATCACATTCACAGCTATGAATAAAGAAATAGTGCAGCCGAACAGCTTTGTTTTAGACTGATACAAAATTAAAAGACTTCATCTACCTGATATCCCATCGCAAGAAGTGATGCTAAGGTAAGGTGAAAAGTTTGCCCTTTATTGAATGAGACAAAATTCCGCACGTTCTCCAGAAGAAAATACTTTGGGCGAAAGTATTCGGCAAAGGATAAGAATGCCAAAATCATCTCACATTGGACCTTACTCCAGGTGCTCTGATTAAAACGATTCATTCCAGAAAAACCCTGTGTGCAGAAAAATAGTAAAGACAAGCTCGGATATCTAATTTTCCACTAAATGTGAAAGGAAACATGTTAGTCATACCTGACAAGGAGGTCCTCCATTGATGAATTCAACTTGTCCTGGACGTGGAAGGTTATTGATATCCTTTTCATCAAATTTTTCTGCTAGCTCAATGGCTTCAGAAGTTGATATACAGTCATCAGCATCACCACATGCTTTCATGACAGCCCTGCATTACAATCAGTCAAAAACATAGTAAGAACCCAAAAGAAAATGGAATAAACTAAACTGCAGAAGCAAAAACAAAGCTCAGCATGAAAACAGTCTACATCTCATTTGAGAAACACCAAGACAGTGAACTACTAAAAGTGGAAAAGGAAAGAATTTCAAATTTGAAAAAAAATATTTAAGCACAATTCTCGACCATGCTTCACCTTAGAATCACATTGCAATTATTTACAAAGGTCAATGCCTCTGGATGATTGAGACCAAATGCTTCACCCGCAGGCTCTTCATATTCAATGGCCCATTTGGTAGTTGAAACACCTATAAAACAATAGCATATTGTCCACAATGTGAAGTTGGTCACCTAAGAAAGTTAAGTTTTTACTCGAGAGCTAGCAACGATATACAAAATTGAAGTTACCTGCTTGCTGCAGTCCCTCAGATAAGCCACCACATCCAGCAAATATATCCAGAGTAGCCAAACGGTTTTCAAATGGCAAATCCTTTTTGGTATCAGTTTGATCAGGTATAACTTCTCCTTCTTTACACTTCCCTTTTTTCTTTCTTTGTGCAGCATCACTAATTTGCCTTTCGGAAGAGGAACTTAGTTTGACATTGGCTGGCAACTGAAAATTAAATAATAAAAAAAATATAAGACATTCAGAGAAGAAAAATAAAGTTTGTCACCGGTAATACTGCCTACAAACTCACTAAAAAGGACTGTCCCAGCCAAGATCCAACCTACTAGTACCGAACATAATTTGTTCAATTTTTGATGTTATCCAGTAGAAAGCACAGCAAATTCACAAAATAAGACTATCCTACTCTTTCAGCTGAAAGATCATGTGATTTAGAGACAGCGTTGAATATTTGATGATAGGCATTTGTTTTGAAGAAACGAGAAGTGGTTGAGGGAGAGTATATTGAATATGAGTATTTAAGGGAGGGTATTTATCGGTAGAGAAAGTAAAAGGCTGATAGTGAATGAAATGCATGATCTTTCACAAGTGTTGTACCCTCTGTTGTGCTTAAGAATTTATCACCAGTCTACACATAGTATGTCCTGTGAACCTCCTATGTAGGGGAAAAAATGTGGTGGCCATGGAGCACATGGTGCAAAACTAATTGAGAAACCATGACCTCTCCAATTCAGCTATTAAAAGTCAAGTACCAGCAACCTCATCATAGAATGCCAAAGCTAGAACCAACTGTTATTCATATGTAGAAATTGTTCTCTCTTCCTTGCAAGTCATTATCCAATCAATATCTTCCATTCTATGATGGAACTCACGAGATCAATTATTAATATATATATTTTTTTGAAACAAAGTAACCACGCCCGTCCCTAGACCAGGCACCGAAGACAGCGAAGAAGTAATGTCACAGTTGAGCCTCGAACTTGGGACTTTGAGGGAAGCATACCTTCAAAGTCCAAGTCTTCAACCACTGTGCCACCCCTTGGGGACGAGATCAATTATTAATATTAAAATTCACACCAGAAAATAATTACCTTTTTGACAGCTCCCTTCTCTGGATCATAGAGATGTTCACAAAAGAAGATATGATCAAAGATAACAGGGCAGTTTGCTATTGGGATATCGTGCTTTTTCCTTACTTCACACTTTCCTTCTATAACAGAAACAGGCTTCGTTGATGTTTCGTCACTGTAGTACACCTGAAAAGAATTGCAAGTGTTATTAATATGAATGTGATACAATCCCGAGACCTTTGATTGTGTATTCGAGGCGGAGTCGGAAGTGAGAGAAAACTTTAATTAGTATTTTATTATTATTTA
>JBBMKA010000003.1:11237446-11251307 GCA_037833695.1 Sechiopsis laciniata
ATTTATAGATATTTTCTAAAAAAATCTAATTATTTAAAAGTATTGTCCAAAAAATATTAAAAAAATGTAAAAAAAAATCCCCACGGGGAACCCGACCCCGCCGGTGCCCCGCCATGGAATCCCCGCCCCGATCCCCGAAAAAAAAAATGGAGATTTTTCAGGGGACGGGGATTAAATTAGGGGGCGGGGACGGGGACGGGGAACCCATTCTTCTGCCCCGCCCCGCCCCATGGACATCCCTAAGCCTTTCTATTATTTAAATCACTCAAATCATTTTTAGTGGTGATTAGATTTAGGGGTTGGGAGAGGAGAGGAACATATCCTAACTCGGTGTTTATTTTTTGTATATCACAATCTCTCTCAATTTCTCTTCACATCTCATCAAATTTATTTTATCCTATCAAACTATCAATCAGAGTTGAATTTAGAAAATAAGTATTCATTGATAAATAATGTTTAGACAAAAAATATCTAATTGATCCATCAATAGTTTTTTTTTTTTTTTTGACATAGATCCATCAATAGTCACAATAAGTATGCTTCAAAAAGAAAGTTGGTTGACTAAATTTGTATTTTTATAAATGAATTAACATTTTAATAATTAAATTTCAAAGAGGAAACCAATTGAGAGATACTTTCACGAAAACTTCAAATATAGTGCAAATTAATTATATTGGTAAGGAAATGATTAAAATATATTAGGCATGTCATTTAGGAGTTTATAGTGCGCACAATTATTTTTGTAAGAAGCATTTTGTAGAGTTCTCCAGACATAAAGTTCTCAATCCAATACCAAACGAGTATTGGTTACGATAATAGGAGACAAAATTTACTTGTATATGAAATGGTCTTTTTTTAAATACAAATATGAAATGGTCTTTTTTTTAGTACAAATATGAAATGGTCTTTGATTCATCAATTTTTAGAAAGATAGATTTACAATGAAGCTACGCTCCACATGCATCCAATATAGTATTTCATGAGGGGTCTGTACATATGGAAGTGATTTTTCATTTCTTTGATAGAAAAATACAAGGTATTGAGCTCTCTGTCTAAAATAGAGCAAGAATAAATTATGTCTGCAACATTTTAAATTCAACATGAGGGAATTATTCATCCATCGAAAAGTATCAACCATTTTGAGTTTTTTTGGAACAATAGGAATTTAGGTGACTCGAACCACATGCCTCATAGTTGTTAAAGTAAATACAATTATTAATATGTGCTGGTCTTTTTTAAGAATCTACTTCCTCTAGCATCAATGTCCAAAAAGAAGAACTTTATTCATCAACAACATTTCAGCAAAAAGCATATTCATAGATCCAGAATCATACCATACCGTCTTTAAGAATAAATGATCCTTAATCAAAACCCAGAAGTTAAAGATGGGAAGATACACAACCTCTTTTAGAGATTTAGATTACCCCATCTTAAACTCACAGCAGAATGAATAAGGTACAAATAATAATAATAAATCAAACCAATGGTGAGGATTGAAATAATCTAGAAAAACCTCTTGAGAGTGTAATCATAGACCGTTTGTAGAACACTTGAAGATGTCCCATCTTCAGGCAACTTCAGAAGGCGGGCAACTTTTGAAAACTTAGCATGGTGTCTTAATATGGCATCGTTATCGAGTTCTTTCAACTCCTCGATGACGGATACTTTTTCTGAAAGTGCCCATTGCATCGCCCAAATGGCCAGAGGACGCATATAACACAGTGATCGGTACTGATCTGTGGTTGTCCAAGCTTCTGGTGTCTGGAAGTTGTATCTGACAACAGCCAAAATATATCATATAGTTAAAACTAAAGCCTTGAGATTAATAGCTACCATACACTCTAAATTACAATGGAAGAGCAAAAAGAAAAATAGGTATGGTGTGCCAATGTGGCTTACCCCAGGCCATTGTCTGACCACGCAGCTTCATAGATGCCTTCTGCAGTTCGGAATGCCATGTCAATCATATTTTCGTGGATCATTGAAGCTGCGACCCCATATGTGACTCCTGACCATATTTCTCTTGACTGCATCGATGAAAAGTCCACTGTTCCATCAGGAAGCATCCCATTCACTGCACCTCGCTTCCCATTCTTGACCTTCATTACATTGTAATTGAATACCTTTTCCAGTGCACTCTTCGCCTTGTCGTCATCAACAATGGGAACAAGACCAGAAGCTCTAGCATACCTTGCACATGAATTAGTATTAAGACAAGTATATTTATTAAAGAGATGCATGAAATTTAATGATATACATGGAACTTCAAGATAGTATATACATACCACTGTCCAGCCAACTGATCAGCTTGAATAGATGAACTTGAACTCCCACCACTGCTGTCATAATTGAAGTAAGAACCATTCCACAATTTCTCATACACACGTTTTGCCTTCTGAAATTTGAACCAAAAATAGTGTTCAGCATCCTTTTCTTCAGCTACACGAGCCAAGGCGGAAGCAGCCTGCAACGCTGCCACCCAAAGACCACCACTATATGCACTGACACCGGTGACAGACCACGTATCATAAGTCTGATCAGGGAAGCCATCATTCTCAATCATCCCATCGCCGTCCCGATCAAACTGGTCCATATAAGCTATGGAAAGATAGACAGAGGGCCAGACAGCCTTAGTGAATTTCACATCCCCTGTGGCAACGACATCCCTATAAATTTGGAGGACAAACTTTGGATTCAAGTCCTTCCACCTGTCCGTATTATATAGGTTATATCCATTCACTTCAAACCATGGGTCATTAACTCCGATATCATGGGGAACGGCTCCAAGAACATTTCTTGCCTCCCATTTCCCATTATCAAGAAGTTGCATCTTGCTGGGATCATGCATCATTACTGCTGCTGCAAAATCTCGTTGAATGCTGAGTTCAAGTTTTGGAAACAGCATTATTAGTGCGAATGAGGAGTAAAAATGAACGTCATACGTATTCCACATGGTGTATTCAATCCCTTCAAGATAAAGGAACTGGCCAACATTTTCCTCTCCCTTTTGAAGCAAATTTACTCCAAATGCAGAATTCGATGCAACCGAATTGCTTAATTCATCAAGTGTTGAAGTCATCCTCCCAAGAATATCATTAGCAGTATCAATTTCATGGGATTCATCAGTTGTACTCTGCAGGCCTTTGGACTGATCAAGGCAAAATCCCCTTTCTCCATAGCTTACTAAACTCTGGATGGGAAGTGAACCATCTATACATACAATTTTCAAGAAAAAGTATCCATGTTTTAATCAAAATGATAAATAGAACTTTTTAAATAGTAAGGTAAATATACCTGTCCAGATTGTCCCCCCAGCATTAAGATAATAAAGCTCATTAAAGAGAGTAACGGGATACCTGCAGAAATCAGAAGGCTTCAAAATCTGAAGGAATCGTGAATTAATAACTGAGATATCTAAGCCTACCATTTAGGAACCCTCTTGTCTTCCAGCACAGGTCTTTGCCAAGCATCAATTTGTGACTCCCAGTGACGATGTTCTAAGTCAGATACAGAAAAATAGGATATTAAGATAACATATTTCAGAAAAGAATTTGTTTGATTAAATTAAAAAAAAAAGTTTGGCAATTCCTCCTATTCCCAATAGATTTGCTCAGGTATGTCACTTCTGCTTTTAAATGGTATTAATCTGTGAGTACTATTAGGGATATTTTGGAAATAATAGTAACTGTATTAATGGTAATTAACTAAAGAGTCTTGATTATAAAGAGGATTATGGTTTGTGAAGGGGAAGGGGGAATCATATTTTTCGTAAGTCAGTCAGTGAATTGGTTGTGAAAGACTACTTTTCTGTTCCATCTTTTTTTGTTCTTGATATTCCACCGTGTCTCTCTTCTCTATGTTCTTGAGTTCTCTTATACTCTATGACAATGACTTTGCTCACAGTACACAAGTGCAGTATAAGGAAAAAATGTTTTTTTCAATACTTTGACCAAGGAATTAAGGGTAGTAGAGTTGTCTTCTCCCACTGAAATTGGACACAGCTTTATGAAATCTCATTGTGGAAACTGGAACCAAAGACAGTACTTCGGCTGGCAGACTCTTTATAGGACTTAATTCTTACTCCTCTTAGCCACATGGACAATTAAATTCACCAACAAAAGAAGCTGTTTTGCAGAAGTTACTAGGATACTATAATTAGAAGCAAAGCCAACCTCATCATTCACGCTAAACCAGCAATCGGTAGGTCCCTCACAAAGAGAAAAGTTCCTCACTAATAGCTTTCCTAGAAAAAGATGTTTATACCACCATCAAGATAACTTCATTATTAACCTCTTTAACCCAGATAAAGAATTTCACAAGGAAACAGTTCATTCATTAGTTCAGCATGGGGTCTAGTCAACTGTGGGGGATACTTACTTAAGTTTCAGAGCTGGATTGAAAAGATCCATGGCAAAATAAACGTCGCTCCTTCTTATGGAAAATGGATCAAGGTCAGGAATATTCTAATATGTATGATAACTTTATTAATCAAAAGAAACCCTAAACCCCAAGAAGTCAATTGAATCAGCTCAAAGAAAGTTAGGAGTTGATTGCCTTTATACGTTGAGTAGAAAGAGATAAAGAGAATCCGTTCTTCACTCAAAAGGCCAAAACACTCCACAAGTTTGGTGACCAACCAAACAAGCAAGACTAAAGTAAGGTTTTCCTTGAAAAACAACTCAATCTGCTTCACCTACTTTATTTAACACATCAACGTCCCTTCACCTACTTCTTTAACACGTAAAATACTGCCAATATCCCCTCAATTACTTAGCTTAAGCTCTCTTTTCTGGGAAAACCTTTTGATTGTTAGAATCAAATAAAGGGGAGAATTTAAACCTACAACCTCTAAGAAGAATGAATTCCTTGGGTGCTGAGCGTTTGTGAAAGCATTAAGTTCTTGTTTTTTTAATCAAACTATAATGTACCTGAGCTCATAGAAATATATCCAAAAGTGAGGTGATAAGAAAACAAAAAACAATTATGTACACTACTTTTAACTAAACAATTATGTACACTACTTTTAACTTTTAACACACAATAGACAGGCACACCACCAATCATGGTTCAGACAACCTAATTTTACGGTACAATTAAAATTCACCTAGTATTGCATCACGTGCAATATTGGCAGCAGCATCTCCGAGGTTACCATAGAATTTTGTGTAACGCCTGCACAGAAAAACTTCTTTAATCACCGAAATAATGATTCATGTTGTAATATTATCGTACAATTCTTTGTACTGACCTGTGATAAGTTTTTCCTCTAAAAAAGCTCACTTCTGGGCAGTCCCATGACAATGAAAATGTTACAGTACGAACTGCATCCGACGGAACTGTAACTGAAGCAGCAATGGCAGCACCAATGGATGAACCCACTTCAGAGGGCATTGACATATCGGCAAAGTTAAGGTGATCAAAGGATCCATGCTATTATAACAAATAGGCATATCAAGATCCAAAGGGAAAGTAATAACCCAAATTATGATTTTAATACGAATCGCAACATGAACTGTGGAAACATCAAGAAAACAATGAAAATAGAAACTTAAGGCGTAGTTACAAAATCAGTACATGTTTCTATGGTAAGAAACAAGCAAGAAAAAGAGTCAAATTTTTTAATATTTGAAACAAGAAACAAGAAGTATCAATAATTAGTAAAAATGGCATTATAAGGTTCACTATACCAAGTATTACATAGAGGATAAACCGGAAAAGAAGCTCAGAAAATCCCACCTCAATTTTTGCTTCTACAAAGGGAGTAAAAGTATAGATAGATGTTAAACGCTATATCTATAAAAACCAAAGAAAGGAGACTTAACATTTTTCTAACTTGAACGTTGCTCTCCTTTTTTTTTAATTCGCCATTCAAAGCAATCGATAGGGAAAAAAGAAAAAAAAAAATCCTTCACAATTGAAACAAACGAGTTCTAAATAAAGCCATACATTACCTAAGGCGTGGACTTGAGGTAGAGTGAGTGATAAAGTTAAAAATTGCACATTTTCTCAAATACATAAAAGAATATTTCAAAGAGTCGTAAAGTTAACACGCAGTTTAATCTCTAAGCATCATCAGAAAATGATGCAAAATACATCAAGCTAAATACCTCTTTCATCTCAAGCCACATATCCTTGGCCGATATACCCTGGAAGTTACCAGATGTTATAAAACAAGGGAAATCTGAGACATGAACCCCATTACCCTCCTGCGCGGCAATAGCATAAGTCACGGGAGGAAATCCATTTGCTGTCCTGAATATTTAGAGAAGGAAACAAAATATAAAACATATTATAATTGCACAAATCAGACCCTGTCCGAATCTCTTTTCCATTTACACTAAATGCAATAAATGACCAAGAAAGGCACTTGCTTGTGGTGTAGAAGTACAGCATGCACACCATCCTTCCTCCTATAAACTCATAAACATTGTAGGTTAGATTTGAGTTAACGATTAAAGTAACACTAGCAGTCATAGTTCGTATGATAAAGAATAAAAATGAGGTCAAGCTAGTGTTATTTTCTTACTTTGTTCTCGAATTGATATGGTTACCAGAATATTCAGAAAGTCCTCCAACTGAATTCTGAATGGCATGGAAAAAGAAAAATCAAGTCCAAAGAATCACATGATTCTAGATAAAATCTTTACAAATTCCAAGAAAGAATCTAAAAGAACATAATTACTTGATGACATAGCATTAGAAAATGAAATTGAAGCAATCAAATTGATATGGATAATGAACACATACTGCCCAGGTGAAAAGCAAACTGACGTCAGCAGCTGTTTTTCCAGAATTGTGCAGCTGAAGAAAAATAAATCCAGAGACCAATAATGAACTTAAATTCATAACCCAAACACAGCAAAAAACAAGATAAAATAAATGAAGATGCAGAAGTCGATTTCTACCGTGAAAGTAAAAACTGAGACAGGGTAACTGCTCTCCTTGTAATTATGGGGAATAACAGGTGAAACTTGACGGCAAACTATTCTAAGTTCTGGATCCGGCTCACCTGCAGTGAAGGAGAAAAAGTGTGAAATAAATGATGATGAATTTAAAAAACATAAAATGTAAAAATAGAAAAATGTACCATCATATATTGTCCAAGATCTTGGATACAAAGCATGATATGCAGACTTATGACCCTTCAAATTCCAGTCCCAAGACCCAATGCTTGATGATTCAACTTCCCTGATGATGCAGATAATAAAGAGAGGCAGATAGACATCTATTTTTGAATTATCCAATTCAACAAATGCACAGTTTATGATATAATATGATACACATAAAAAAGTTAAGTAACTACCTCTGGATTTCAGGGCCCTGTGCACATAGTACACTGGAATATTTCTCCCCGTTTGGTCGTGAAACAAAAACCTATTGCAATACTCGTAATCAGACTATTATAAATTGGATTGACTCAATTCTTTCTGACTTTCTTTTGCACTAGTGAGTTGAAAGGGGTATAAGTGAAATCACAGTGCCAATAATACACATTATAAGGCATCTTGAGACAGCAAGGAAGATAGGCATCAAATTAAGATTCACTGAACTCACTGAAAATTGATTTGCTAAAATTGGCTTGTCTTCACATTTTCTTGGGAATAGTTGCCAGCGTTGAAATTCACCTCGGTAACTTCTTCCAATGCTTCCTGATCTAAACATTTGGATGGTTAAATAGAAAAATAACAAAGTACGAGAATATTTACATATTTCCAGATCAATTTGAACAGACCAAGAGCTTATATAATTGACAACTTCAGATAAAACTCCAGACAATGAGGCCATCATATCACTCCCGGACAATGACAATATAGAAAAAGAAAAACTCTAGAATCAAGTTTTCAAGACAAATGCTTAATACACCACAATGAAAATAGAATATTCGTGCAATATTAGGCGAGCATAAATAATAGCAAATATTTATCCGCTACAAGATTACAGGTTTCATAAAAGAGGTCATCAACATAAAATAGCAGAAAAGAAATGTGTTAAGGTCAACCTAAAATTTGTACATACTTCCGGGAGATGGTCAAAATCCCTTTTTTAACAAGAAACAAACTTTTCATTAAGTCCCTTTTACTGCTTGGTCAAAATCCCTTTTACTGCTTAAAATTTTGATCTTCGAAGTAAATAAAATCATATTTGGGCTTATTTGCTTAAATTTCTAATAGTTCATTATTTGTCGCTATCACCTGTAACTTTGGATATTCAATTCTTCAACATGGAAGGTCCAAAGCATTATTCAGACTGGCTAATTAAATATGAGGAAACTTTCAATGTTCTTGATGTGGATTCTTAACACGACTTTTTGTTTGAATGCTTATTTGTATCTTCAAATGTTAAGCACACGCTAGGAAAATTGTTTTATAGGTGAATAAAAAAATATGCACATATCAAGTAAGCTAAATACACTTTAAAATTTGTAGAGGAGGTAGAAAGACTTACCCAAGACCACCTAGAGGAATGCCATGAGTATCAGTTATACGGCGTCTGATAAATGGATTTATCATAGACCCCTGAAATCAAGAGAAGAAGACGTTTTCAATCATTTCTAGATCTATTTGCCGACAAACCTGAGAATCAAACTGAACTACCACATTACACTAAAATTATTACCCTTCCTTTCACAGATTCTTCTCGGATATAGCGGGCTAGCCTAAACCCTACAGGAGCCTGGAAAAGAAATGAGTGAGAAATATTGCATAAAGAACATAGTCATCATGGACTGATACTTCAAACCACGAGCTTATACTGCATCTTTTGCATGAATCGGCAGTAAATGGAAACATTTATTTCAAAAGATAGGCAAGCATGTGATCTTAATTCCCCTGTATCATAATTCAGTTGTATAAAAGAAGAGTAAATCCTGAATGGAAGTACATCTCCATCAAAATCTGATATTAAGAATAAATTAATGAATGTAACTGCTTAGATATCAAGAATTATTCAGAAATCATCCATATTAACACACAAAATTATGAGGAATAATATAGATTTTAAAAGTAATCATCTGAAATTCAAAATACCAGATGAATTATCTCTTTCAGACGCAACCTGAACTGCCAAAGCGAGATTCCTTCGCTGTTTAGTTTTCGTTGCCAGGTGAGTGATGGTAATTGTTCTGGATCCATGCTGGTCTATATACATATTGAGCAAAGTTAGTTAAGCAATTATACGTGTATCTAAATAACATAAAACTAAATCATCAATAGGAATAGTCATTCCCTAGGAGTTAACGTTATGAGATGCACCCCATACTGAAAAAAAAGATTTATCTCTTCCATTTTTTTACAATCCTTCACAAGATTTACAAGCAAGAAAAAATTGCAGTCGAAATAATGTCTTGAACAACACATCCTTGGTTTCTCTCTTTATAAAATAGACAAAATATATCATCTTCTTCGTGACTTGCTGTGAAACTAAATAAAAAGAGAAGGGAGCACGCGTTTGAAACCTAAATAATGAAGCCATGCAGAGTGACAATCAATTATCAATTATTTTAAAACATGGCCTGTGGCAGAACACACACACAAATTGGTTCTGTTGTATATCTCATTAAAGAAATACACAAAATCAAGGCCTTCATCCAAAAATAAAAAGAAACAAACAAAAGCAAGGGAAAAAAAAAAATCTAAATCAAAATAAAGAAGAGAAAGAATAGCCTCTTGTCAGCTGTTATACATGAGAGGATGAAGAAAAAAAAGGAATTAGGATGTCAAAAATTTTGTTGACCACAGGAAGGCACTTAAGTTAAGATTTATTTTTAACAAAGACAAGTGCCAAAAGAATGACGGACTGCACAAAGCCCAGGGACTCACCTAAGTATGCCATTTAAAATAGTGACCATTAATTTATAAGTTCAGGAGCCGTTTACAAGCTTGAAATATGTATTAATATCTAGAACTTAGATTTAGGACACCAAATTTCTAATAAGCAAATAAGAAAGCAGATACTGTCTGATTTTTTTTAAAAATCTCTTCATGAAAACAATTCACTCTTTAAAATGTATCCTCTTCTAAAATGTAACTTCTTTGGCTTCTTAACTATGCTCTTGCTGGGCTAAAAGATGACCCAAATCTTGAATAGTTTCATTTTATTTGCACAATGTTTGACATACCACTCTTAAATGAATGCACTATTTACCCTTTTAATTGGCGAGTTCTGGAGATCCTCAACTTTCTCAACAAAGTCATTTTCCAACTTCTTGGCATCTGACATGTTTCTGTCAATGTTGGATATATAACGAAACAGCTATAAGTGAAGTTATATCCATAAAACGTACTATAATCATAGAGCATACTGGCAAATAACACAACATAGTTGCACCCCAAAGAAATAGAAAAGGTCAGTCTAATGACCACAATTAGCATATAGAAAAATTGAATTTGGTTTGTCTTCATTGGAATTAAAGCCAATCATACGAGTAGCGAATTTCACAAATATAGAAAAAGCAAACTTCTCATGCCAAGAGAAGAATCAGCAAGTCTTTTTTCAGTTCAACAACAATTAATTAGGGGTGGAGGATAAGAACTCCTGACTTTTTGATGAAAAGAACACCCTTTATGACAATAGAGCTATTATCTTGTTGGCATAAGAATACTATAAGTGAGAACAGAAACAGATCTTTAATTTTATCCATACAGACATCCGCATGCAGTATAGATATTCAAAAGCAGGGAAATCAAGAAACAAAACCCAAAAGTTAACGCAAAGGAGAAATCAGGCTCCAATTAGCATTATGTCGGCTGTCAATTGTAATGCAAAGCAGGGGAATCAAAACTCAAATGGGTTCAATCAAAATCAAAACAGTTTGAACAAAAAGAAAAAAGCCAACCTTCAATAGCATTGTAACAGGAAGAAAAAGAAACATGATCAAGCAAACTGGAAATTGTAGGATAAAGCAAAGGAAAATGGGAACAGAAAACAAGATGAATGGAAAGAGCAGAAAAATATAAAAGTGCATTGAATCGGAGAAGAACATGATGATGAATCGAGTGAAAAGGGATACCTGATGAAGATTATGGAGGGAAGAAAGTGGAATTAAAGAAGCAGAGAATGAGCTCCAATGAGAAAGAAAGATCAGGCTGCCAATAGCATTAATAATAATGGCGTCGTTCCATTTCTTGCAGCAATTTTTCTCGCGGACGGCGGTAGACTTCTTCTTCGATTCATTACAATATGAAACTAATTGTATTTTTACCTAACCCCCCCGTAATATGCTTTACAGCCCATACACGTGGACACATTATATGATGACACATTTAGTAGTTGGTTGGTTGGGTTTGAATTGGTTTATAATCCAAATCCAAATCCAAACTAATGTCTGGTTCACTCAATGACATTCATCCATCATTTCAACTTTTTGTTTAGTTTTGATGCGACAATGTTTGTGTTCTTGTCATTATTATTTTTTTCTCTCAATTTTCTTATCATATTTCTCACCGTCTGTTATAAACATGTATCTTTTTTTAGGGCATCTTTAAGTGGTGGTTGTCGAGACCTATCCAGGTGAGTTTCAATGGGCCAATGGAGTAACGACACGCTGTCCTTCCACCGACAGGAGAGAGAGGTAACACTGCTCTGTGAAACCAGCCTCACGCAGTATCCTCAATTCTCTAGGAGCAATAATATGTATCTTTACTTTATTTACAATATATATAATATTTTAAACCTTTTTGTATTATGACTTTTTATTGAACATTTTCCTATTTTTACATTTTTTTAGACGTCATACTATGATTATTCATCTATTCAATTATTCTATGGTACATTGTTTTACATTCTTTACCTTTTTATATGGCACACTTCATAAAGAAGTTTACATGCAACAACATCAAGGATTCCTCAACAAATAACACCCTTCCTATATGTGTAATGTAAACTACAAAAAACCCTCTATGGTCTCAAACAAGCTCCAAAGGCTTGGTTTGAGTGCTGTACATCGCATCTTCATGTCTATAACTTCATTCCATCTATCTTTCATCCATCTTTAGCCATTCGAAAGATCAATAGCTCCATAACATACTTGTTGCGCTAAGTGGATGACATTGTTCTCATAGGGAACAACAACTAATTAAAACTATATTCCTATACTTAAAGAATTTAATTATTTAAGAGATCCTATTCTAACCTACCGAACTTGCAAATTAAACTTAAGTTATTTTTTCTCCGATTAAACAATGTAGTAGCTCTTGTGGATGGTCAGTCAACAATTGCTATTAAACTAGGCCCTTAATTTAAACATGCTCTAATTCAAACCTTCCTAATCTTCTCAGTACATGCTTCACAACCTACTTTTCCTTAACTTGCGCCTTAACAAATTTAGCTCATACTAGAATGAAAAATAACAGTAAATATTAAAAAAGATGGAAACATGATGAAAAGACAATATTATTACAATGAGAATGTTGAGAAAAACAAAGCAACAACTACAAAAACAGTAAACATGAACCACTAAAACTAATCAGTTTCTTGTACGAGTTGCCTGGCGGTGGGGAATCTTCCTCCAGAAAACTTCAACACTTTCTTCTTTGTAATCGTCTCTTTTTATTGCCTCCTTCTAGGGTTTGAATCAGCATCTTGAAATGAGAAATAGGGTTTAAATCTTGGACAATAACTTTTTTCTCATTCGGATCTTCAAAGATTCTTTGACGACTTTTGTAGAAAATCCCATTTTTTCCGTGATTTATTTTTTCGCAAAATAACTTTGTCACACTTGGGATTCACTTTTGATTTTTCCTTGTATTGCCGCATTGAGGTTTCTCTTTTGGTCGCTCCTCTTCTCCGCTTCTGGGTTTCCGCCCTTCGCTTTGCCTTTTATGTTCCATGCAAAATGTAATTTATTAGTGCGTGTCAATTCTAGATACAGTTTTGCTCTTAATCTTTCTTCTTTCCTCTTTTTTTAATATGGTTCTTCATTTTGTTCCTCTAATGCGTAAGCATTAGTCTTTCACACCGTAGCGCATAATTTTATCTCTACATTTTCAGTAATGTAATTGAACAATGATTATAAAATATATTAAATATTAACTCTATTTGAGAGTCGTCACCTCTCGAGAGACATACATATTTTTAGAAACTGGTTTAAACAAAGATACTGTTAAATCATTTGATTTGATTTGATTTTATATTCTTCCTTTAATTGAATTATTCCATATGTAATATTTCCTTATCTAGAATTTGCCTTATTTGGTGAATAGGGTTTCTCTTATTTAAAGAGGTTCATTGTAAAGTGTAAATTATCGATTAATATAATACAACTTATTTGTATCCCTAAATCGACATGGTATCAGAACTTCCTTACAAGGTTCTCGAGCTTTCGTCGCCACAACCTTTTTCAGTTGATGTTGTTGAAGCACTTCTCTAAAGCTGCAACCAATACAAGGTTCCCAAGCAAACCCGTGCTGCAACTAGCTCTTTGAAGTGGGCTTTTGTTTCCTCACCCATAGGTTTCTCTCTAACAAAAGAAATTTTCTCCAAAAACAATCTGATCCACGTGACTCACGAGACCCACCTATTCGGATCCGTTATTCGACCCAATCTGTTCATGAGAGTTCAAACAACAGCCCATCAATTTTTCTTGAGACCAACTAGTATTGTTGGTTTTGGTTGTTTTGGGCTATTTTTTTTGCTGCAAATTAATTTCTGCACCTTTATGGTACACGACGATCAAATCTGCATCGATTATTGTTTCAACTAACAGTCTTCGTTAAAGGTTAAGTTGTCACATAATCCGGCTCTTCGTGTCATTCGGTACATATAACGGTTGATTCATTTTGTTAAAGTTATAATTCCTGGTTATTTGGTGTATTTTTCAAAATGGAAGACTATTCGTATTTGATGCCTATAGTCTCTGGCTCAC
>JBBMKA010000003.1:11251407-11265724 GCA_037833695.1 Sechiopsis laciniata
TATATATTATTTTTTAGTTCGGATTGAGTTGGATTAAATAAGTAAAAAATTAGTTAATCTTAAAACCGATTCAACCCAACGAAAATTATAAAATTATAATCCAACTCAACCCAAATAAAATTATAACCTAACTCAATTCTTAGGGTTTCAGTTGGATAGTCCAGGTGACTCGGGTTGTCGTTCTTTTGTACACTCCTACAATCAACCAAGTCAATACATCACGAAACTTTTTTATTAATAGGAATAGTATTTAATTTTTAGCTTTAACACTTTAAAAAGTAACAAGTAAATAAATATAATAGAAGCTCAACAATATTACTATATTTTATGATTAAAAAGTCATGAGTTTGAATTTTCTTAGTTGAACTAAAAAGAAAAAATTAAATTAAACATTTGAAAATATTGTTCCCGCCAATAAAATTTATTTTCTAAGTAACATACGCACAAATCTAAATAAGTTAATTTTTTTTTTTGTTAAATCAAATCTAAATAAATTAATAAAACATTATAAATCCGATATAATTTTGGTTAACATAATTTAACACAGTTTTTTTTTATGAGATGAGTTAATAGAAAGTTTCGATTACATGCATGAAGGATCGAATTTGAAGTTTTATTTTTTGGGGGAGACTTCGATTTATTTAGCGCAAGTCTTAATAGAATAACACGTTTTGACTTATTAATTAGTCCAGATAATTATTTAAAAAATATTTCCAACGTTGACTTTTAAATAAGGAACTTTAAGATCGAATTTGTTATTTCCTTTACATTTTCATTTTAATTGTTGTTTTCAAAAAAAAAAAAAAAAAAAAAAATTAAACTAAAAAAACGATTTAATCATTTTGTACCTTAACTTGACACACTCACAGCTTTAGGGATGTCCATTGGGGAGCTGCACCAACGAGGCTGGGGATGGTGGATAAAAAATTCTCGTTGGCTAAATGGGGTTGGAGATGGAGATGGAGAATGGCTAAACAGAGTCGGGGATGGAGATTGTATTCCCCGTCTCCATCCCCACCCCCTTTATTTTTATTTTTTTTAATATTTTTCTTAATTCAACTATTTTAATTTTCAAATAAATATATCTTTATTGATAATATTTTCTATACATATGAATATTTTCTTTGATAATTAACATTATAGTTGAAATTTATAGATATATTTTTTTAAAAATCTAATTTTTTGAATTTTTTATCCAAAAAATATATAAAAAATTAATTAAAAAAATCCCCGCAGGGAACTCGATCTCTGAAAAAAAAAGTGCGGATTTTTTCAGGGACGGGGATTGAATTTTATGGCGAAAACGGGAATGGGGATGCCATTTTCCAGCCCCACCCCGTGGACATCTCTAGACAGCTTCAAGAAGGAGGTCCTCGATATTAAAACATGAATTTATTTACTTATTATTATTGTTTTGTGTAAAAACTTTTTTTTTTTTTCATTATTTTGTAAGGCCGTAGACAATACGGTCAAGAACTTTGTTAAAACTAACAAAAGTAAAATTTTAAGGGCGTTTTGTATAAAAGTTAGGATCCTCCTATTCTAAATGTTGTTGAGTAAAAAAAAATCGATTAAATAAACGAATAAGAACATCAAATTGAAGGGTTTTTTTTTAAAAAAAAAAAATCAAATTGACAGGTTACTAGTATCTAGTAATCATGAGATTACAGATTCGAATCTTACTTCCCCCAATATTGTTATATAAAAAAAAAAAAGTTCCTTTTATGTAATATAAAATTATAATTATGAGCAAAATAATTATTCACTCAAGTTTTATTTTTTATTTTTTTAAAATTCAACAAGTATAGATTTGATTTTCTGATAATTTTATTTTTTTGAGTATGTAACAACCTTCCATTCCATTTGGGCTCGTTTGACTATTAAGTTAAGTTAATATTTATGTAATAACCAAGTCTATTAGATTTTGGATTTACATTACAGTCGCTATATATATTGATATATTAGGTTTGTATTTGGTGTGGCATTATGTGCATCCACCATTTTCTCAATATCAACATTAATCATGTCTATAATTTCTCTCTACCCTGTCTCTTCCTCTCTAAAATTCTATCACGGCTTAGTCATATTCAAAATTTTAATTCTTCAAACTATGATCAAAAGTTCTATCAGAGTGTGTTTGAGCCTCCATTTACATAAACGATTGGTAGGGTTATGATAACTCAACGCATGTTTTGTCAACCATTTATTATATTCGGTGTTACTTAAACGTGCATGTCTATCTATCTAAACAATTTATCTAAACTTTTTTATATCTTTGTGTTAATAATTTTATGCACATTGACTATGAATTTTCTTAAAGATTTACTACGAATATTACTTTTTTAAATACATTCATTAGTTCCCATTAAATAATATATGTATAACATATATATATTTTTTTAAATTAATTCGTGATTATTTAAAAATAATTATGAAAAATATTAGATTAGAACAATGATTTTCATTTAGGTATATTTTCTTATGTAACCATAAATTGATAAATAAAAATCAATTAATGTCAATGTAAAGCCTTTATTTAGGTAGATTTCAAATCTGTTATGTAACACCATTTATATTAATTAGATAAGTTATTTTTTAAAATGAAATGTATTATCTGAATAAAAAAAAATCATATTTATTTAAAATTTTCAAATTAGAACTATACAAATATATTTAGGTTTTAGTATATAACTATACAATTATATAATCATCTTGGAAATGTGGTATCTTGGGGATGTAGTTCAAATGGTCGAGCGCTCCCTTTGCATGTGAGAGGTACAAGGGCATCTCCAACTTCTATTTTTATAATCTTTTTTATTTTTTTATTTTCATTTTTCATCTATTAAATATTGTTTATTTTTAAATAATTAATTGCAAATTAAAGGATCATTTTTCTTTCATTTTTCTTTTATTTCTACTGACTTTTTAGGAATTAATTTCATATTTTTAGTTTATATCTATTTTTATTTTATTGTTAATTCCTCAAGTTTTAATAAATTACTTAAATATATTATATTTTATCATTAAATTCATATAGGAATATTTATTTTTAATGAACAAATATGCATTTAAATTTATTTAAATTTAAATTATTTAAATTGATCTTTAACACTTATAATTTTTGTATAAAAATTTTTAAAAATAAAAATATATAAGAATAATTACTTTATTGGTATCTTTTTATTTCAAAATATTTAATAATTTATTTGAATCTATCATTTTCATAATATTATACATGAATTCATAAAATATAAAACAAGTAACAAATATGGATGATACGAATATAATAATGATAATTTTTTTTTATCATATTTAAATATTTTAATATAAGAGACACTATTTAAATTTTTAAAAAAAACATAGTGATTAATATTTTCATCTAATTTGTAATTAATTATTTGATAATAAAAAATATTTAGTAGATGAAAAAAAAGATACATAAAAATATAAAATGATTATAAAATCGATACATAATTCTTACTTATAAATAAATTTAAAATGATTATTTATTCTTAAAATGGTTTTATTTTTCTAGAAAGTATTGTTAAAATAGTTATTTGCTTCTTAAAAAAATGGTTATTTACTAAGAAAATGGAATAAAAATAAAATATAGAATAAAACATGTAAATAATTTTTTTTTTTTTTTTTTTTTTTTTAAAGGATGAAAAAATGATAGTTAAAAGTGGATAAAAAACAAAACGAAAATAAATTAGAAAAATCTTTAAAGAAAGAGAAAAAAATACCACGTAGGCACTTTCTAGAGGATCTCTTTGATATACTTTCCTACACGGAAATCTTTCCCTTAATTATAAGTTTAACAAAAATGCTCCATTAATTATTTTTATTTTTTTGTTAAAAAATAAATCCATGTTATTTTATATTTAAAAATGTAAAAAATAAAATGTCTTACAAACACCTTTTATTGTAAGTCATATTATAATAAGTAATGACTTGTTCCTAAACACAATATATAATAATTCATTCTTTATGATAATTCTCTATTTAGTATAAGTTAATCGATGCTCCAAATACTCTTTCTCATGAGTTTAAATCCTCTCTCAATTATACCTGTAAAACTCAATAAGAAAAAGAAAAACACTTTTGCATTAATTGTTTACCCAGGCAAATATTTGCCTAAGAAATCCCGACAAAGAACTTAAAATTATTATAAACAATAAAAAATTCTTGCCAGCATCATGAAACGAATTGATGGTCAAGAGAGTTTTGACTAACTTAAAAGTGATGGATTCAATCTATAATATACATCTACTAATAAAATATTTTATTACGAATTTTCATGACATCCAACCATTATAGAGTGGTTCAATTAGCCAAAGAGGGTCTTGGGATGTATAAGATGATGAGTTCAATCCATGGTGACCACCTACCTTGATATGCCCCATGACTTTAGTCGAAGTGCGCAAAAGCTGGTATGGACAGTCACAAATAAAAAAGTATGTAACGACCCAAATTTTTCATTATGTTCATTTTGCAATAATGACCAATATCTCAAACATTTTGGGATGTCGGACATGTATAGGGTATCCATTTGAAGGTCATTTGATGCCCTCTTACAATATGGGTTTTAGGATATCCATGTAAGGTATCTTCGAATGACATTTTTATCTTCACGATTTATATATACCATATTTTGTGAGTAGTTTGTATCTTAAAATAAAATAATATAATTTTTTTAGTATATAATTATTATGCATGCATTGAGAACTAACTATATATAATTATTTATATTTATATTTTACATTTTATTTTAAAATAATTTCAATGAAATTGAATAATATTTTGATTATTTTCAATAATAATTTAATGTTCATTGTTTTTTTATTATATTTTTCAAATATAATTGTCTCCTTTCTATATTAAGCGAATTTTATCACATCTAATGAATTTATTTTAATTTTTTTACCAGGTAAATTTATTTTAAAATATAATATTTAAATTAATAAAACAAATATGTTATTTAAATTTTAATTATATAAATTAATGTGTAAATTAAATTATGATGGTATTTAAGACATTTTCATATAGTTATCTAAATATTCTCAGATAATTATAAAATTATTTTTATAAAAGAAATTTACTATTTAAGAATGTCGATTATTTGGATTACCAAAAAGTAACCAACACGATTTTTGGTAATTAATTCTAATAAAATTAAGGTCGAAAATTTTAATTTATTTGGTAGGAGGGGATATTTCTTTTTTTTTTTTTTCTGAAATGAGTAGGAGGGGCTATTTCTAATAATTATTATCCCTCTTGAATTCCTTTCCTAATAGAAGACAATAAAATATCCGTCCTTTTTTTCTTTTTTTGAAATCAATTAAAAATAGCTCTCCCAAGAGCGGTCCGAATCCGAATATACATTACTTATCAAATAGGTTCTTCTCCCAATATTTCTACGGCTGAGATTCACTAAGTGTTCATCGTCGCAACGTGGCAGCCATCGAAACTGCTAGTGTAAGCATCTACAGTGAGTCGCATAACACAGAACAATTTATACTTACAAGGGCAAAATATTTTCTCAAATCGGAAAAGCAATCGAAGAAGAAGAAGAAGACTGGTTGGTAAATTGGTATCCATTGTCCGGTTCTTCTTTTCTTTCCCCCCATTGAAATTCAATTTCAAATTGCGAACCCTAGCTATCAGAATCTTCCATTGGTGCTTCGATTTCAAGCTTTAATCTCAAGTAATCGCCATCGAAATCCGTTGTCATTTGCGAATTCTGGTACACCCAACTGGCCGATCGTTTAATTTTTGAATCGTTTGTGTTTTTGGATTGATTGTGGTTTTTTTATTCAGTTTTGATTATTGAAATTGAGTTAGGAACTGCATTTGCATAAACCTTCGATTGTATAATTGGGGTGGGTATGTGGTTTTGCCTGATTTTGTGGGGTTAGTGATTGGGCATATATTGGATGGCGAGTGGTGTTGAGGAGGACGTAGATGCTGTGCTTAGCGATGTTGAAGGTGATGATCCGGTGCCCATTGTGATTCAGGATCCGTCTCCTGATGAAATCTCTGTTGAGAGATTTAGGGAGACTCTTGCGGAGCTTGATCGTGAGCGGCAAGCTCGAGAGGCGGCGGAGAAATCGAAATCGGAGTTGCAAGTATCGTTTAATCGATTGAAAGGGCTTGCCCATGAGGCGATTAAGAAGCGGGATGAGTGTGGGAGGCAGCGGGATGAGGCATTGAGGGAGAAGGATGAGGCTTTGAAATTGATTGAACAGGTTTCGGCAGAGTTGGCTGAGGCGAATCAGCAGAAAGACGAGGTCTCGAAACTTAGGGATGAGATTGCCAAGCAATTGGAAGAGATCTCAAAGGAAAGGGATGGTTTGAGATCGGAAATTGGTAATGCATCACACATGCTAGTGACTGGGATTGATAAGATATCAGCAAAAGTAAGCAATTTCAAGAATTTTACGGCCGGTGGGTTGCCTAGGTCGCAAAAATATACAGGATTGCCTGCAGTTGCCTATGGAGTCATTAAGAGAACAAATGAAATTGTCGAAGAGCTTGCTAGGCAGTTTGACACCACAGAAAAGGCAAGGAATGAAACCAGGGAGCAGATGGATTTAAGGAATTATGAAATTGCCATTGAAGTTTCTCAGCTTGAAGCTACAATTAGCGAGCTGAGGGATGAGGTTTCCAAGAAAACTTCTGTTATAGAAGAACTGGAGAACAATATAACTGAAAAGGATAAAAAGATATCTGAAATTGAAGAAGATCTATCTGGTAAGTTAAACCAGGCCGAGGATGAAGCTTCCGAGTTAAGGCAGCTTACGCAGGCGTATGATGATAAGTTAAGGAACTTGGAGTCAAAACTAGAGTCTCAAAGGCCTTTACTTGTTGATCAATTGGATTTCATCACAAAAATTCATGTCCAAATTTATGATGTAGTTAAGATAGTTGATTCTAGTGATGCGGACCATTCTGAATTTTCAGAGTCTTTGTTTCTCCCTCGGGAAACAGACGTGGAAGAGAATGTACGTGCATCCTTGGCTGGAATGGAGTCTATTTATGCATTAGCAAAACTCGTCACGGATAAGACAAGGTGTTCAATTGAGGAGAAGATTCGTGAAATCAAGGATTTAAATGAAACAGTTGCCCAGTTGCTCAAGGAGAAAGATCATATTGGATATCTACTGAGGAGTGCATTATCAAAGAGGATGACATCTGATCCCTCTTCAGAAGCAAATCAATTGTTTGAAGTTGCAGAAAGTGGTTTAAGAGAGGCTGGCATTGATTTCAAATTCAGCAAGCTTCTTGGAGACGAGAAGATTCGAATTTCCAGGGACAATGGAAAAGCACTAGATGCAGAGGAGGATGAAATATTCACCCTGGTAAGGACATTGGAGCCGTGTTTTATTATAAGTTTTTTCTTTTGATGAAAACAAGTATTTGATTTGTTTGATCTCATGCAAGTGCAGGCTGGTGCTCTAGAGGATATCGTGAAGGCATCTCAGATTGAGATCATTGAGCTACGGCATTCCTTGGAGGAATTAAGGTAAGTGTATTATGCTTACAAATATGCATATATACAGTAATCTTGAATTATTTGTTTATCTGATAAAGAATGAAATTTGTATCATACAATTATTTGTACAATTATAGGTGCACATACAATTTCTGATGATTCTGACCCGTAATTTCTTTTTATTTTTAAGGGCAGAGTCAGTTGTACTTAAAGAGCATCTAGAATCCCAATCCAAGGAGCTTAAACTTAAATCACTTCAAATTCAGGAACTTGAAGAGAAGGAGAGAGTTGCCAATGAAAGTGTATGGAATGTTCAAGTTGAGAATGAAGATTTTAAAATTACCCTAGTAATCTGTCATCTTTAATTTTTATTTCTATGATTCAGGTTGAAGGGTTAATGATGGACATTACAGCTGCGGAAGAAGAAATCATGAGATGGAAGGTAGCTGCTGAGCAAGAAGCTGCTGCTGGCAAAGCTGTTGAGCAAGAGTTTCTGGCACAGGTATGCTATGTACTAAGTTGACTAGATATGCCCCTTTGAGCAGATCTTTCTTGTCTTTCTTCTGTCTTTTGCTATGTGAATTGAATTATCTGTTTGACTTGTAAATAAAAGGGCATTGAAGATGAACGTTTTATTTTCAAATAATTATAAATGGCTGTAGGTTGTTGCAATTGATGTGGTAATTGACTACGACCACTTTAACATACAAGCTCCACCACTCGTTTTATTATCCACACTATTAAGCTTGTAATTTGCTGTTATTCTGTAATTTGGTCCTTAATTGGCCCTTATCGATGTTTCGATAGGTCTCTATGTAACACTTTTACTTTATCAATGGAAATGTTTTCGTTTGCTATAAAAAAAAGTGGTAATTTGAAGACAAACTAAATTTGTTGTATTTCTAGGAGGTCGGGGAAGCAAATAGGTGGGAAGTGGAAATAACTTTATATATGTGGGGGAATTCTAAAGAAGTAAAGAGTTTTTTCCCCCTTCTTTTAAAGAATCCTGAGTTGGTAACATATGTTGATCCTTCTGTCGGATCATTAAAGCACAAAAGATACATCAGTTGTTCAGGTTGAAGAAAACACTCAGAGACATTTATTATTACTCGGGAAGTTCTCTTTTAGGAAACTTAAGCTTTTTATTGATATATGATATAGTACTGTAGCCCTATTGAAACTATTATAAAAAGATATGCCAGTATAAGATCATAGTTACAAAAAGGAGGAAGACGATGCTTCTATAATAAAGCAAATACATAATCTAATCTAATTTATAATTATGATAACTGGAGTTGCTGATGTGTTCTCGCTAAATAAAACCTAATACGTAGAGAGAAGTTTCTGGTTCTGGATGATGATGCTGTATTTTCGTTCTTATCTGTTTCTTCTTACGAATCATTTATCATCCTAATACTTGAATTTGGCATTGGCAGATCTCAACTGTTAAACAAGAACTTGAAGAAGCAAGGCAGGTGATGTTGGATTCGGATAAAAAACTTAAGTTCAAAGAAGAAACCGCAAATGCCGCCATGGCAGCCAGAGATGCAGCTGAGAAATCATTGAGACTAGCTGACGTGAGGGCATCGAGGTTGAGGGAGAGGGTGGAAGAGGTTACCTGTCAGCTCGACGAGCTCGATAATAGGGAAAATTCTAGAAAAGGATTAAATGGACATAGATACGTTTGCTGGCCATGGCAATGGCTTGGCCTTGACTTTGTTGGTTCTCGCCAATCTGAAACTCAACAAGAGAGCTCAAACGAGATGGAACTTTCAGAGCCACTTCTATGAGGTTTTTATTCTTTCCTTTTTTCGATGGATGAGTTTGTGTTTAGTTTTTGTATTTATTGTGAAAATGAAATATTAGAAGATTAGAGTAATACATAATGTAGCTTATTTGTTATTGAATGTTGTGGGATGGTTATTGATTGTTTTTCAGAACAGTTGCTTAGAGCAAAAAGTGAATCTATTTACAACACTCTTCTTTCCTTTTGTGTTTTTCTTAAACTTCTCCAATGCTTATACTTCCCACATCGTTTGTTTTTAATTAGAAGATAGTAACACAATAAAAATTTATACAAACCAAGTTTAAGAATTACACTTTTACTTTCTTAGATTTGTTTTAAATTCTCTACCATTATATTATGGTGCGATAATCTCAAAACTAGTGCCTTTCCAAGAGGTGGCGCGGTGGTCGAAGAATTGGAATCTGAAGATGTGCTCCTCTCAAAGTTTCAAGTTTGAGATTCATCTACCACATTACTTTGTAGATGTTCGAATGCGTAACTCCGATTTAAAAAAAGAAAACTTAGTCATTGTTCCATTCACAATTTGCTTACTTAAGATCCGACTGTGCAACAACTTTTATGTACAATCAGTAAAGACTGCCAAGTCATTCGAGGAGTCAACAATGATAAAGGAATTACATTCCCAGAACCTTTAGCTAACAAGTTAGGTTATTAATCGTTTGGTTTGGGTCAATTAGAAATTAACATTTTTTTTCAAAATTAAATTAATGGATTAAAAAATGGTCTATTTGATCCATGTTCATTTAGTAGCTCAAATCCAGATTGACATGCCGAAAAGAGCGAGCGCAGTTGGTTGCAAAGGTCAAAGTCCATGTAGACAAGCCCAAAGGTTCATTAAGGCCCAATCTCATTATTCATAGGTGCTCTATAATTGAGGAACCTTCTTCATTTTAAGGGTTCATAAATTTGAAATTTAAGAGAGAATACAATAAAGTTTTAAGGATCAAACACTCTTTTTGAAGTCCAAAATAACTTTAAAGGTGGCAATCAAAACATGCAGAATACGTAATGTGTTCTTTGATTGAAGAATATACATTTAGAGAGAAGAATGAGAAGATCAAATCATTGAGATTGAACCATTTTCACACAATATCAAAATCTAAGTTTAACTCCACGAACAAAAATTTCTTGAGAAATCTTATGTAAACAAATTAACACACAAAGCTTTGTTCAAGGGTCTCTAGTTGTTGAAATTACATTCATCCTCCTACTTTTAGAAATTCTCTTACTTTTGAAATTTAAAAATCAGAACTTAACTTCTTTATACATTGGATTTGATAACCACGTCACAAGACCCATATTCTAGATATTTCAAGAATTTTCTAATTTAAATGCTTCACAGCATTCTCAAACAAAAGAGTCGTTTGAAGGAGCATATCTTAAAGTCCGTAATCTCAACCAACTATGCAACCTCTAAAAGACATTTGTATATAAATTAGGGAACTATATTCTTTCATAATAAAGTAATCAAGAGAATCTCTAAGCAGCCCTTGATGTGATTTGAGATATCTCGAATATGTTCTTCCTCAAATTGGTTGCTCTAGAAGTAGGGAAAATCTTTTCCAGGTAAAGCTTCATCATACATTTGAAGCGACGATTCAACTCTAGTGGCATGAAGTAAATGAATAAGTCTCGTCTTGAGTTCAAACTTACTCTAGTGGCATGAAGTAAATGAATAAGTCTCGTTTTGAGTTCAAACTCACTACAACGCCACCACTTTATATGCAAGCCATAAATAATATTAAAATATGAGTATACTATATTTTTATGTAAAAGATAACAAATTTCAAAATTAGGGAGGAGACAAATTTTGAAATTGGTTATTTTTCCCATCTCCAACCCATGTATACTCTACAAGTAAAGCCGATATAGACACCAAATATAAGATATCATAAATGTAATAATAAATAAGATTAAGAGAAAACAACATATGGATCCTCCAATTTCTTGAAAATTTATTGGGAGAGGGTGGGTGATTGTTGCTCTTTCCTACATTCTGGCACTTGTCTTTTTCCGTATCTGTTTTAAGACACATTTTTTGAAATAATTATTTTTAAAACATCTACTTCTCCCTTGAATGTTTCTATTTGTGATTTATTCTCTTTTTTTTTTCACAATATTTTAAGTTAAACAAGATTCGAACGTGCCATATTTTCATAGACGATATACATGTCATTATCGCTGAACTAAACTCAAATAGATTGATTTATTCGATAGTTTTTTCTACCTTAAATTGAGCAATTCTGGTTTGAGGACACATATCATTTCTGTCTTTTCCTATTTCTCCTTAGAATTACTAAGTATTGCCGCCTTCAAAACTCAATACCAACATGCTTAGCCTCCAATATCAAATCATGAATACCATTTTAATCTTTCTGCTATCTTCCTTTGTGTTTTTAATATTGAAAAGCAAAGTTGCAACACGCAACAACAAAATTCATGATCCTCCAAGTGCTCCAAAGCTTCCTCTCTATTGGGTCATTTGCAGCTCATAGGCTCCCTCCCTTATCGCTCTCTTTCTATAAACTCTCAAAAAAATACGGCTCCGTCATGCTCCTCAGACTCGGCGGCTCTATCCCGACCATTGTAATTTCCCTTATTTATCGCTTTAGAGAGAGCAATAAATAAGGGAAATTTTCACCAAGTGATACGTAGAGCCATAAGGGCCCTGGGAACCTTTTCGACCTCGGACCTATTTCCTAATGTGGGTTGGGTTATTCATTGGCTCACTGGTGTTCATGGAAGCCTGGAGAGTAGCTTTGTGGAATTCGATGCTTTTCTTCAACAAGTTTTAGATGATCGACTCAAGTTTGGAAAAACATACAAAATTGAAGAGAATATTGTTGATGTTTTGTTGAAAATAGAGAGGGGTCGCTTAGAAAATAGAATCAGCAAAATGCCTCTATTTTTAATTGATAGTCTTCCATCAGTTTTCAACTTAATAACAGCCTTCAATCACTTCGTTGATACTCTTCCATCAGTTTGCTCATAGATTCAATCAGCTCTAGAAGTAGATAGGTAAAACGTAGGGGTATACATGGGTTGGGTTGGATTGAGAGGGATTTTCAATCCAACCCAAATTTTTGAGTTGGTTAAAATATTCAAATCAAAAGTCACCCACCATTAATCCTACCATTATGGTTCAAATAGAAGATCCTAACTATAGAACATAAAACAAATAGATAATTAAAACCAACAAAAATAGATGACATAATTTGACTATATATATATTTTTATCATGAGATATAGATTATAAAGACTTGCAAAAATATAAAAGAATATTGGAAAATAAAAAGTCTAAAAATAATAATTAAATAAAATAAATATATGCACATATAATTATGTTATAAGTAAAAAAATATTTTTTTTTAAAGTAAATAATCAATTCGGGTCGGCTCGGGTTCATTTTAGGTCAACTTTTGACTCAATCCATGCCATAAAAATTTCACGACTTTGAATCCAACCCAACTAAAAAATGTATTTAATTCAAGCTAACCCATCAAATTGAGTTGGATTGGTTCAGATTATTCGGATTGTCGAGTTGTTTGAACACCCATAATAGAACGGATGTTTTTTTTAAAAAAAGGAAGCAAATTTTGCTATAAACAAATTATTTTGAAAAAAATGATATAATTATAATACGTGGTCTAACAATTATCATCCATAGCAATTTTCCATTTTTAATGATAAAAGTAGGGTTTTGTTATTATTATTATTTTTTTTACAAAATAATTAATGGCCTTTCAAAAAGATATTATAGGACATGTTTGGCGGGTGGATATAGGGTGGATTAATATTTTTGCTAGAGGGTGGACTAGTATTTTTTATGCTAGCACGTAATTACACCCACTTCATCCAACCATAGATATTTATATTTGCACAAGTCATAAATCTAGCTATAAAGGCATATATCACACTCATTATTGACTCAAACCATCTATTATTTTATTTTTACTTTTATAATTGAGACCTATTATATTCTTATACATAATTACATTTTATAATTATTATTGTCGATTTTAGGATATATTTCTAGCTGGAGTGGACACAACAACAGACACTATTGTTTGGGGCTATGGCAGAATTAGTTAGAAATTCAAAGGTGATGGAGAAGCTACAAGATGAAATTAGAAGTTGTGTAAAAGATGACCGAATAAGGGAAAACGACCTCGAAAAGCTTCAATAGCTAAAACTAGTGATGAAAGAGGTTTTAAGATTACACCTCCATGTGTTCCGCTTCTACTTCGAAGAGAAACTATGTCTCATTTCAAGTTGAATGATTATACTATTGATCATAAGACTCGTGTTTATATCAATGTATGGGCGGTCGGGCGAGACCGAGACTTTTGGACTAATCCAAAAGAGTTCTTACCTGAGAGATTTATAGGAAGTAGTATCGATTTTAGAGGACAAAACTTTGAGTTTTTACCATTCGGGGCGGGTCGAAGAAGTTGTCCTGGGATGAACTTGGGGATCATTATGGTGGAGTTAGTATTGGCTAATTTGTTAATATGTTTTGATTGGAAATTACCAGATGGAATGAAAGAGGAAGATTTTGACCTTGGAAGAGGACACTGGTCTAGGAGTTGGAAGGAAATCAATTCTTAACCTTGTTCCAATTCGT
The DNA here is from genome assembly GCA_037833695.1 of Sechiopsis laciniata. NCBI lineage: Eukaryota > Viridiplantae > Streptophyta > Magnoliopsida > Cucurbitales > Cucurbitaceae > Sechiopsis > Sechiopsis laciniata. Next base: position 11,265,331 of record JBBMKA010000003.1, read on the forward strand.
TGCCGCTAAACTTCAGTTGTCTTACGACTAAATAAATTTTACTTCTTAATTTTCTATATCTAGGTTTATTTGCATTAATATATAAGAAATTTTAAATAAATTGCATAAAAAACCTGGAAAAATAAGCTAGTATAAGATGAGGCTAATTGAGCCCAATATTTGTATGTTCGGTCTAGGTCCATGTGCGGTATTGTTATGGGCTAACTTAGTTTATTTCTTGTAAGCCCAATAGGGTTAGTGTGTGTGTTGGTAGGGGTTGCTCATCCCATATTTTCATTAGGAGTTTTTCATCTCTGTGTTTTTTCTTCAATTGTGATAGAGAAGTCTCATGTATGAACACATGATATAGCAATATATTCAAAGAGCTTTTCTCCTACATTGTGATGTTGTTCTC
>JBBMKA010000003.1:11265824-11288162 GCA_037833695.1 Sechiopsis laciniata
AAGAGTGGTTGAAGGGGGGTTAATAGTGGTTGTTTACTACAAAAAACAAACGAGTGGTTATTGAGGAGTGGTTATTAGCCCAAACACACCCTAAAAAGGAAAATTCTATTTAATTAAAAGATTCAATTTTTTATAGGGTAGTTTTCAGTTGGAAAGCAACCTACATCAAACATATGGCTTTGCTTATTTTGAATGGGATGAATAACATTTTGCTCGAGAATAAAATGTTTTCTTAAAAAGTAATATGAAAAAGACTCATCTTTCAAATAGAGATGTTGATTTATTTTTCTTTTAGGATCTGGGCCTGGTGAGACCCGCCCCATTAGAAATTGTAAATCTGGATTTCGATAGTAAATGGGAGAGTGATTAGGGAAAAAAAAAATTCTACTACCTAAACGAGAATGGAGAATGTAATCATCATCCCAATTTCTCAATCACCAGCTTGTTTACATTTCTTTTTTTTAAAATTATTATTTTTATCTTTTTAACCATTTAATCTTTAAATATTTTTTTTCTGTAGAATTATTAATTTAAATGAAGTGGGTTTTGCATGTATAATAAATAATAATAATAATAAGCAAAGTAATTTCAAATATAGTACCATTTCTAAATTAATTCATTTGGGGGCAGTAAAAGAAAACATGAAAGCAACCTACAACAAAAATATGCTTTGCTTATATTGAATTGAATGAATAACATTTGCTTGACAATAAAATTTTTTTTTTTTAAAAAAAATAATATGAAAAAGACCCATCCCTCAAATAAAGATGTTTGTGTTTTTGAAGTGTCTTAGACCAGGTTCTTAAATTTTTCGCGAGTTAAATGAGGACATAAATGTATTTATTATCCTCGTTTCTCGACCATCACTCCTTTATATTTACTTTTTTATTTTATTTTTAACAATCATTATTTTTATCTTTTTTTACCATCTAATCTTTAAATATAATTTTTTTTTTTTTTTTTTTTTTGTAGAAATGTTAATTTAAATGAATTTGTTTTTAATAACTAACTTTTTAATTGAACAATAATATGAAAGTGAAGGGGATTTTTTAAAAGAACCCAAGCAAAAAATGTCTTTACAACTTTGGAGGAAGACAAAGTAAACAGAGAAGAAGATGGAAAGGCAAAATTTGAAGATAATTCTTAAAGGTTCTATTGAAGTTGAGATACAACATAAAGAGAAAAATGAGAAAAAGCTTAAGAAGAATTATGGTTGGAACACTCTTTTAGGGTGCGTTTGTTTTGGGATGAGAGGATATGAAAGGAGGTGTTGGGCCTCCAACACCTTGTTTGGCCCAAGGTGTTCATCATTTCCTCTCATCTCATCTTCTTTTTTTTCCTTTCCTTTTTTCTTAACATTTTTTCATCTTTTTATTTGTATTTTTTTTAATATTTGATATATTTGTGGTTATAATATTATTATTTAAATATATTAATATACCGGTATATAATTATAATAATTATACTATTATTATATCAAATGTTTATTTAAATAAATTTGAATTTTGAAAATTAAAATAAATAGATATATATTATCTCTTGATATATGACAATAAATTTTAATATTTTTTATTTGTAAAAAATAAAATACTTTCTATTCTTTTGTCTAATCATTTTTAATAAAAAAAAAAATTTATAAAACTTTAATTGTTTAGAAATAATTGTATTTATAAATTTATAATTAAAAAAATATTGTTATAAAATAATGTATTTTTTTTAATATTAACCATATGTACATCAATTTATTATTAAAACAACAATTAAATTTAAATAATTTATACACATTAAATTTTTATTCATAATTTATTTATTTCAAGAAATTTAAAATTGTTGAATTTATTTTATTTTTTACAAAAACGAGGTTCAAATTTTTTACTCTTGTAATAAGCTAGACTTTAAAATAATAGTAGGAATTGATCTATAATTTTTTATTTTTAAGAAGTGGGTAAATTAATTTAAATCATTTTGAGAGTTTTGTTTGTATATACCAAAAAACAACTATGAGTTCTAAGACTTGTATGAGTTAACATAGGGATTGAGATTTATTTTACATTAAAAAAAAAAAATAACAACAACAATAAATTCCAAAATTTGAGAGGCACAACTTTTTTTTTTTTTTTTTTACTTTCATGTAATAATTATTATCAAAATGTCATTGAGTTCAATCAAATGAAGTTTCGAGCCCGAAAATTGATATTTAACTCTCATATTATTTGAGAGTTGGTCTTCCTCTACTAAAAAAAATTGTTTCTTTTTTAATAATAATAATAAAAATTACTATCAAGATTTTATAATTACTAGTTTAACTAAATGGATTTATTTTTATTTTTTAAGTCATTTTTTTTAATAAATAGAATCTTGGTTTTTTTTTTTTTTTTTATTGTTTAAGTCTAACAAATCTTGAAATAAATAAAAATTTACAAATATTTTAGATTAGTCAAACTTCATTTTTGTTGTATGAAGTTTTTGCTCATTATTATTTTTTTAACTCAAAAATATTTAGGTGTGAGAGATTCAAAACTTTGACCTCATGGTTATTAGGTCGTGCATAACATTATTTAAACTATGTTTCTTTTGAATATGAACATTAATATGATCAACGGTGGTATGATATTGATTTTATATTACTTACAGATTATTTAGGATAGTGGTGATATTTCCATACTTGTGTTAAATAGCTAAAGATTTGAAAATAAATTCATTATTAAAAAAAACATAAGAATAGATTAAAAAAAAAATCACATACTTAAACATCTCATCTCCTCTCCCTCCACCTCAAACAAGGTTTTTCTCTCATCTCATCTCATCTCCCTACATCTCAGACAAGGTTTTTCTATCATCTCTCTGCACCTCAAACAAAATTTTTCTGCTCTTAACATCTCATCTGCTGCTAAACACCCCCTTAAGCAGTAAAAATGAAGTTGTTGAACCAGGAAAAATGGAAGAAAAACAGAGGCTAAGCACTTATTGTCCTTTAAAAATGGAAAAATGCAAGCCTATACGAGCAGGTCATCATTTCTCAAATAATAAGTTTGTTGTTCTTTAAAATCTTTGCATTTATTGTCTGAAAATTATGTTGTTGGAAAACGGTGTGCTACTCCTATTCTTTTATTGCAATTGTTTTTGGTTTCATTATTTTGCTGCACTTCATTATTTTTGTTTACATTTTTTATGAGTAACAAAAAAAAAGGCAAAAAAAAAAAAATCTATCTATGTCAAAATTTTAGAAAACAAAAAAATCAACTATAGCAAAAATGGATATCATCACCTTAAATTCATAGTCATAAAATTGATAATTTTTAAACAAGTGAAACCTATAGCCTTCAACCAAATGAATCTAGTAAAACTGATAAGCTCCAATCAAGTAAAATTTGAAATTGATCGGCTTTAATCAACTTAAATCTTTCATATTTTACTATGTATGAAATATTTTTAAAAGTTATTATAAAAATAAAAACGTTAGAATTTGCTAACTAAAACAAATTTTATTTTAAAATATTTATAAAAAATAATATTAAAAATAAAATAAAATAAACGGAGCAAAATTTGTCATAAAAAACCTATCTCCATCAAGTTTGAGTAAGAAATCTCGTCTTGATCCTTGCAAAAAAAACGATAAATTTCACGAGAACAAGAATCACATTTAAGAAGAAGAAAAGTCATTTTCCAACCCAACCAATGGACATTTCTACCTTTAAGGTCTCAATTCAAAACATTCCATGTTGTAAAATCTGACAATTTTTTAAAGTTTTTTATTTTATTTTATTTTTTTTGAAATTACAACTTTTCAAAGCTAAACTTTAAGCTGCCAAACTTTTTAGATTCACACAACCTTACCACATAAAGTCATATTACTTAACGCCATACATTCCACGTTGTGGAATCTGACAAAACTTCGCATTGGATTCTGTTTACATCATAGTGAGACCGATATTAATTTTGAAGTAAATTTTAGCCTAATAATAATAACATTAAAAAGATAAAACCCTTAAACTTTGCTAGTTATTGTTTAATTTATAACGAATTGATTTGTTACTTTTTAGTTGTTAAATTTTATGAAAAATTTTAAATTGTTTTTTTAGAAATTTGTTCAGTAATATCAATAATTTTAATTAAAAAAATAACAAAGAAAAAATTTGTAGTTTTATAAGAAACTTCTCATAATATCTAATATTAAGTTTTTATTTTAAGAATATACGGTATTAAATTAGATATTTAAAATTATATCACTATTTTTCTTTTCTTTTCATATATGAAAACTACTTTTATAAATATATCAAACTTATGTTATTTTTTTCATATAAATATAAATGATAAACCATGTGTTTTTTTTATCAAATTATATTTACAAAATATTTATAATTTTTAAATGTTGTAAATGTTATCTATCTAATTTTAATATAATCGTACGATAACTATATAATATTTATGACAATTTATTCAACATTTTTAAATTTTAGAGATTTATTAGAAAAAAAAGGTTAAAATTTAGAAACATACTAGATACTATATTAAAACCTTAGACATTTATTAACGTAGGAATGTAAAATCAAATCTTTGATATTTAGAATAAAAATTTTATATACATAATTTTTGGTCCCCCAACCTCAAATCTGAGATCTGCCCCTCAACACAAGAAATGAAACTACCTAGAATTGAAAGGATGAACAAGTATAAAAAAAATATGTCAATTAACAAATCAGTGTGCCTTGTACAAAACAAAATGGGATGAACCAAGTATGAAAAATATGTTAGTTAACAAGTAAGAATGTAAAGCTTGGTCCCTTCCTATGAAAATTACTTCAACATGATCTAAACTTAAAATATAAATAAATAAATATGAATTCTTTCAACAATAACTAAAAAATCTCTCTTTGAAAACAATTTTTTTTTTCTTAGAACCTCTCCTATAAATAATTTTATCCAAAAATGCTTGTCATGTAATTATTGCTTCAAAATACTCTTATCCAAATACAATTTTTTTACAATTCTTCTTTCAAACAATTTTATCCAAATATTATTTTTCATGCAACTATTTCATTCAAACATCACATCCAATTGATTCTATTTTGTCCTTTAAGTTAAAATTATTAGAGAATATGAGGTTTCATTTCAAAACATGCCTCTTCAAAATGGTGCTTCATACCATATTAAAAAATATGAGGTTTCATCTCAAAATCAATTGACGATGAGAAGAATAACTCATATATCTTTTATATTGATGTTAGGGACAATTGTCCCTAACAAAAACTACAAAAGTACACTCATTGGGAAGTCGCTGTTTCGAAACCGTTGAAACGGGCTTAAACTAAAATAGTCTTTATATATTTTGAATTTAAACCTCGAGACATGGTATCAGATTTGCAAATATAAAGGAACAAAACTTCGATTTTCGGATTTCAAAAAAAGCATATCCATTTTTATCTCCTCCCATTCATATTAAAACATATCCAAAAGTATACTATTTAGAAAAGCAATAATGATGAAAGCAATGACATCAGTGTCCCAACATTATCTAGAAATGTTGTTCACTTTATATCCAAACAAGATGTGGTTGCAAATTAGAGTTTATTGTTTTGGAGAGGAAGAAGAAGAAGAATGGGAGATCAGGCAGCAGTGAGTAACAGGCAGGTGATTTTAAGGAATTCCGTCACCGGATTTCCCAAGGAATCGGATTTCTTAGTGGAAACTTCCACCGTTGAGTTGAAGAAGCTTCTAGAATGTTCTAGAAATAATGGAGTTCTTGTCAAGAACCTCTTCCTTTCTTGTGATCCTTACATGAGATTTCTCATGAAGAAAGTTGATCTCGATTTCCCCATTGATTTTTTTTCTCCCAGCGAGGTAAATTATTCTTTTTTACTTTCACTTTTATTTTATAATAATTTTCGTTGTTGGTTTAATTTAGTTAAATTATAAACTTCATCTTTATGTTCGAAAGACGGTTACCATCTATTTTTTATATATTAAAAATTAAGTTCTAGTTATTTTGTTTTTAATTTTTTGTTTTTGAAATTTAAGCCTACAATTTCTAATTTATCATATGTTTTTTCTTATTTAGATATCTACATCTTATCTATCTTTTAAGAAATCAAACTAAAATTTAGAAATAAAAAAATAGCTTCTAAAAGTTTGTTTTTATTTTTGAAATTTGGTTAGTATTCACATACTTTTTTAAGAAAAAATTGATTTATTGTAGGAAAGATGGAACGTAGAAAATTTGAGTAAGAATAGATTTAAATTTAAAAAATAAGAAACAAAAAATCAAATGATTATCAAACGAGACCTAAAATTCACGATTAAATTTGATAACCATTTTATTTTTAGTTTTTTTATTTTTGAAATTTAAGCTTACAACAATTACCCTACTATATGTTTTTTTTTCATATGAATATCTACATCTTATCTATATTTCTAGAAACCAAACCAAAATTTAGAAAGAAAAAAAAATAGCTTCCAAAAGTTTATTTTTGTTTTTAAAATTTGGTTAGCATTCACGTAGTTTTTTAAGGATACATTGATATATTGTAAGAAAGTTTGAATACATTATAGGAAATTTGAGTAAAAATAAACTTAAATTTCAAAAATCAAATGGTAATAAACGAGGCCTAAAATTGAGTATTAAGAGAAACTAGTTTGTAAAACTTAAAAATGTTTGCAAAAGGTTCGGTTAGGGATATGATGAATTATATAAGTGAAAGTTACTTGATTTCTTTTTGAAGTATTTGCCACATATTTTCTTTGGTCATTTGTTGGTTGGATTTTTTTAGTTGCTAAAAAAATTAATAGTAGCAAAATTTTTGTAAAAGAAGAAGATAAATAAAAATTATAAAACAAAAAAGAAAAATCTATAATAGAATATTCATTTTCTTAAGTCAGAAAACCATAGCAAGTAAGAGCAGTAGGTTTAACTATTTTAATTGAACTCTTTTTTTTAGTACATATCGGGAGACAAATATCGATTCTCAGGATCGAACTTGTAACGTTAGTGTTAAATTGGTTTACAACCACACAATAAAATTATTGCGTCACTGACTAATTCGTTAATTGAACTCAAATTATAAAATAAGAGAAAATAAATAAACTAAAATTAATATTGTGAAATGTTGGTAAAGAAAAAGGGAAAATGAAAAAAAAAAAAAAAAAAAAAAAAAAAATCAAACTTGGCGTTACAAGTGCGCCAAAATCCCTCGGGGCCTACGTGATGACTTTTTGTTCACATATGTTTATGAAAATTACGTTTGCAAATGTTAATTCTAAGTTTTAAATTTCCTTTTTTTCTTCTATTTACTAGTTATATATATATAATAATAATAATAATTAAATAAACAAGCCAAGATTTGGAAATTTAAAAAATGGGTTTTTTTTAGGAATATGTCAAATTGAAAAAGTATTTATAATACTAAGAAAAAAAAATTAACAATCATAGTGAGAGGTATTATTAATAATTATACGATATTATTATATGGTATTATTAATAATAATACTATATTAATATACAATACTATATTAATAACATATAATATTGTGTTAATAATATATAATATTGTATTAATATAAAATAATATTGTATAATGAGTATTAATAATACCTTATTTTTTACTATGAATGAAAATATTTTTCAAATTTGCTTAGATCTACAATTATTTTGTAAAATTGACTATCTAGCACAATTTCTCTTTAAAAAATTACAATAAAAAAAAAGGATTATATAATTCAAATATTTTCTTTAACAAAAATAAAATTGAAAGTCACCACATTTTTTAAAAATCAAATATTCTTCTTAGCATTCAAATTTTATCCAAGATTTCAAGAATATGTTTAGAGATCAGTGAATGATAAAAACAAGAATAAGTAATCAAATATCTTCATTTTGTTTTTCTTGCTTATTTATTTATTAAAAATGGAGAAAGTGGTAAAATAAAATTTGGTAAACAATTTTGACAGGTGATATTTGGGTATGGAGTGGGAAAGGTATTGGAATCAAGTGACACAAATTTCAAAGAAGGTGATTTAGTTTGGGGAGTAACTGGTTGGGAACAATACAGTGTGATTAAAGAGCCACAAAAGCTCTTCAAAATCCACCATTATTCTGATGTCCCCCTTTCATATTACACTGGAATTCTAGGTACTCCTATATATCAAAACACTTACTAATTTTTTATTATTCCATTCCATTCACATGAACTTAAATTTTGCTTTGAGTTTTATTGGTTATCACATTATTAATCTCGACCGCCTCGTTGTTAGAGTCTTGCATAAAACTTCCAAAGTATGCTCTTTTAGAAGTTTCAAATCTACACAGATCTAAGGGAGCATAGCAGTCCAAAATTTTAGAATTTGTTACTTTTGTATATAAAAAGGGATCCGCACATATTTTATTAATGTTTTTAGCATGCATATATGATGGAGCCTGCCCCCCAATATTGGATTTTGTAAAAAAAAAAAAAAAAAAAAATGTATATAATTGTAATTTCTACCCTTTTATATATTTGTGAGTGTCCAAACCAACTTGCAGGTACATTTATTATTTTCACAGTATATACCCACTTGTCCATACAATATTTGAATGTCAAGAAAATTTATAAAATAATAATTTCTTGGTAGGAGGTCACCGTAAATTAAACCCGAAACTTTTAATATCGTATTGTTCTTTGACTATTAATTCTACCCGTATTTTAATTCTATTTATGCCACACATATAACATGTGTTCCCTTTAAATATTGGAATTTTTTTTTTTTTTTTTTTTTGAGATTTGTAATTTTTTTGTTTTTATATGTAATAGTATTCTTCCAAAATTCACATTTGGCGAATAAATTTCAGGATTCCCTTGGGTCTTCGGTTTAAAACCTAACAATGAGTTCAATTGTAAAATTTTTTGTTGTGTCTCACGCTTTTACTGAGGCAGGACACGGGTGCGGATGCCTCTAAATATGTGTTTTGAGTGTGTTTGGTTTGTGATTTAATTTCATATGAACAGGCATGCCTGGCGTGACAGCATATTTTGGATTCTATGATGTTTGTTGTCCAAAAAAAGGAGAAAAGGTGTTTGTTTCAGCTGCTTCAGGTGCTGTTGGTCAGCTTGTCGGCCAATTTGCTAAGTTGTTTGGTTGCTATGTTGTTGGCAGTGCTGGTACTCAACAAAAGGTATCTTTTTTATTTTCTTTTTTTTCTTTTTTTTTTTTAATGAATTTTGGTAATAAAGCTGTTTAATTATGTACTCTATGTTGTGTGTGCAGATTGATCTCTTGAAAACTAATTTTGGATTTGATGAGGCTTTCAATTACAAGGAAGAATCTGACTTGAATGCAGCATTGAAAAGGTTGTTAACTTTGTTATGGTCTAATAATGGTTTATACATATATATGCATGGATTTATTTTAGATTTTGGTTGACAAATTATCATTTATTTTAGATTATGGTTGATAAACCATCTTTCAAAAAAACAAATTATGGTTAAATTACCAATTTAGTATTCAATAGTTGATTGGATAAAATATTGAGTTCTAGAATAATTGGTGATAGAGGGGATTCAAACTCATGACGTCTTAATCATTAATATATATATATATATATATATTTTGATGTCCCTAATTGCTCTTTTTGGAGTATCAAAGAAGCGGCATATATGAAACTACCAACTTTTAACATTTTTTATTCAATCAGCTACTTAACTTACATCGTTAACAAAATACAAGACACTACCTATGACATATATAGCTAACTCTATCGCCTTCTTAATTGGTTATCATAAAACTTAAATTCTAACTTTTTCTTACCAAATTAGTAATTTAAGTTATCATGTATAAAATAAAATAAAAAATGGGAAACTTGCTGGATTAATCAAATTTAGAAAATAATTACAAATATGTGATATTGATGAGTATTGATATATACTTTTTTATAATACTATATTAATAATACATAATACTATATTAATGAGCATTTATATAATACAGTATTAATACAGATACAAATACTTTAAAATTTACCTATATTTATAATTATTTTTTAAGAATAGTTCATCTAGTATAATATCGAAAAAAAAAGGACCGCAGTTACAATTCTTCATTTCTTAAAACTCAAAAACTAAAGAACAAAAGTTGATTATGTGATTTGATTTGGCAGATACTTCCCAGAAGGAATTGATATATACTTTGAAAATGTTGGAGGGAAAATGTTGGATGCAGTTCTTGGGAACATGAGAAACCATGGAAGAATTGCAGTTTGTGGAATGATATCACAGTACAATTTGGACAAGCCAGAGGGAGTTCACAACTTGATGAATATTGTTTTGCACCGAATTCATGTCCAAGGCTTTGAGTGTTTTGATTACTATCATCGCTATTCGGAGTTTTTGGGTGCTGTCTTGCCTCTCGTTCGAGCTCGGAAGCTTACGTATGTCGAGGACATAGTCCACGGCCTTGATGCCGGTCCAGCCGCTCTCATCGGCCTCTTCTCCGGCCGCAATGTTGGGAAGCAGGTCGTTGCTGTGGATGAATAAAATGATGCTTTTGTTTAGCTCTTATTTGGAAGTTGCATGACTTGGTGTGTTTGATGTGTATTGTCAAGGTAGATAATTTCTTCTTGTTTGAAGAATATTGTTTCATGTTGGAACTGGTATAGTGAATAAGTTAGGCCTCATTTGATAACTAGTTTGTTTTTTTGAAATTTTAGCCTATTTTTGTTCAAATTTCCTACGATGCATTCTACCTTTTCTACTATGTATCCATCTTTCTTTAAGAAAGTAGGTAAATGATAACCAACTTTCAAAAATAAACACAAGCTTTTGGAAGCTTTTTTTTTTTTGCTTCCAAATTTTTGTTAGTTTTTACAAATATAGGTGAGATGTAGATATCCAATTAAAAAAAACATATGGTAAAATAGTTATCGTAGGTTTAAGTTTCAAAAACCAAAAACGAAAAAACAAATGGTTATTAAATGGGACCTTAACAACAAAATTTGTAGTTCAAGTTTTCCAAGTCTTTGTCGTAATAAAAGAAGGTATTAATTTTCTCAAAAAAATATAACATTACTCCATTAAAGACGCAAAAATTTGAGAATGTAAATTTTTATGTAGGTCTTGTAACGTTTTAAGTAATGAGTTATGTTTAGGTTGAAATTTAACTATAGTAGAATCTGTTCTGAAATTTAACTGCTAAGATCGGTAGCAATCTCTCGTTGGCCTTGAGAAGTATCGTGTGAGGGAGAACTTTTTATCAAAAGGTAGTACAAATGGAGAATAGATAATGGTACACTTATTGAAGACTATTTGTTCACTAATTGCAAGTGTAAAGGCATTTTAATCTTTTTACTAGCCGTTAGTTTCTAAGACCATTTTAATTTTTAGTATTTTAATTATAAATTTAAATATTTTATTAAAAATTATAGAAATTTATTATAAAAAAAAAATTGAGAACACAAATACTATTTTCAAAAACAATATCTTTCTATGTACAGAACAATCAGAATATAAAGCTTGGCATTTCCTGAGAAAAATACTTGAATTCATATTACCTACAAATACAAACATCAAAGGTTTTTTTACTATTTTTCTGTTTTGGTCTATTTTTTCATTGGCCACAATATCCTTTACTAAAATGTAATAACTTTTCTTTTTAAAAAAAAAAAAAAAAATGTAATAACTTTTATCCTCAATTCCTCACCATTACACTGACCAAAAATATTCACTTCTGAAATTATTTCGACTTATTTTATAAAATAAATATAAATTGTACATTTGCACTCCAATTTAACGATTTTGTATCAAAATATTTTACACAATATGAATTGATAGTTTTAAAAAAGAAAAAATAAATAATAATATGAATTGATGTCACATTATGTTCAAAGGTAAAAATTGATTTATTTCCAAGTTTTGATTATGTTCGTAAAATCCATAAATAATGATTATTAGAAATTTTCAATCTTGAGATCCTCATGTATGGAAATTTGTTCTTAGTTTCATGGATTTATTCTCATCACTCAAAATTTCAGCATTAGTGGAAAAGCAAAATAGGAGAAATTAAGAATAAATTTTCACTAATTGATAGTATTATAGTTAGTTATTATAATTACATTTAACAAAACTAATCAGTAAAAAACTAAATCCAAAAACAAAAGGAAACTACGGTTCTTCATCATCGTCATCGGAGTCGATCTCACTATCTTGCTCGTAAATTTGATACTCTTCTTCACTGCCATCTCCATCATCCATTTTCTGGCCATCTTCATGAAAGCTACCAAACAACTCTTGCAAATGTGTTCTTGAAACATCGTCCATATTTAGATCTGAAAAGCCATGATATTACACGTTCAACATTTGAAATGAAATACAGCGATTCATAAACTAATTTGATGAACCATTCTTTAATGAGCAATAAAAGAATAATCGATTCTTCGGATCTTGTTATGATTATCTTTTAAAAGAAAAGGAAGTTTCGTTTTGATCCGACTAATTAACTACGAGCTACGTCCATGCTAAACCAAATCTTTAAGTGCATTACGGTCACAGGTTCAATCCTGAAAATTCATTGAAAGGGTTGGTGGCATGTTAGTTTCATTATTTTGTAATAATCTAGTTCAATACCACGGTTCCAGATTCGATCCTGAAAATTAGTATTTTACTCTCATTTATTTGATAGTAGTACCTTCTAAATAGGGTTTGCGGTTCCTCTCTCCCAAATTGTACTAAAAAAAAATCTTAAAGTACACTACTATTTAGTACAAGGAACAAAAGCTTCTCTTTGAGGACTTTCCCATGCATTTTCTTGCAAGATTAATGTAGAAAGAAGAGAAGCTTTCTCTATTGTTTCAAAAAAAAAAAAAGAGAGAGAAGCTTTCTCTACTCCTCTAACTTAAAGGGGGGAAAAGCTATTGCATTGCAATCTACAATCTAGTTTAAAAAAACAAGAGAAACTCTCCCCTCTAACTTGATTAAAAAAAAGTGCCAGAAATTACCATCTGCAACTATAATAAACTCAATTAGCAAAGGAATCACATAAAATTCTCTTCCTCAGGTAAACATCATCTCTAACTTCTGAAAATCATATCATTTGATTTCAAATCTTAAACCTTCAAGAGAGCATATTTTAGAGACCCCAAACCTCAACTAACGAGGCCACCTCTTTGGGGACTAGAAGTCAAACATGTCATTTTAGAAAAATAAACAAAAACTTAAGAAATAAAAGCAGGCGCATGAATGTGGTCAAACCCTTGAATCTAACAGCAAAACTGACAAGAAAAAAAAAATCAGGATTGGTTAAAAGAGATGGATAATTACATGAATGTGACTGCAGAGAGATCTCGTCGTCGTCACCAACCTACCGAATAAGAAAAGTTAGAATATAAACAGACATCAGAATTAACATATGACTGGGATGAGATGAACCATGGGATTACCATATCGAATTCATCAAATTCATCTAATGGCTCGTCAGCGCTCTCAGCTGCTAGACCATCTTCTTCATCTTCTTCACCTTCTTCGCCGTAATTAGCTTCCAGTTTGTCATCGTTGATCACAGCTACAAAATTTAATGAGCATTATTACTTACCATTCAACTATAATGAAACAACCATCTTGTCCTTCATACAAGGGCCCTTGAATGAACCTCTAAACAGCATCTATATATATATATATACATATAAGAGAAGGGCATTCAATATCTAAACCAAGTTAATACCATGTCCATAAGCCTAAACATTAGAAATAGCATAGAAGTACTGTTTCTTTTTTAACAAGCAAAGAAGGAACGATTTAGAAGATTTTAATCCGGAAACAACAAAGCAGTCCAACCAACACTGCTGCTAATTCAAAACCTTTCTCTACTCTTCACTAAATTTTGAAAAGTATTTTTAACAGAAAGAACGAGATTTCACTGTTTGTCACTCTTCAAATAAGTTTCAATTCACAAATAGATTAAATTTCATCTACTCATAAATCAAAAGATAATTAAATGCACAAAAAGTAAAGGATGTAAATAACAAAGTAGAAGAGACATAAATCCTACTCGCTTCTTAATACGAATATATTATTTCTGAAACTTATAGTTTTTCCCCGCTAATACTCTCCTGTCTCTTAATAAGCCTCATTTCTGCAATCTCTATTTTCTATTTGGTAGCTAGGTTTATATTTATTTTCTTATCAATTGTTTCTAGAAATTTTACTTTCAATCACGCTATGTTTAAAGCAGGAAAATAGACAAACAAGAAGAAATTGTCAATTAATTTAAACCTGCATTGGCTTGATGGTCCCCTCCCTGGTCGACCTTCAAGGAGTCTTTTTTAATCTCCCTCTTTAATCTTTCAAAGTTGTCAGAAGCTGCTCTGAGAAAAGATTCAGCCCCTGGCGTTGGGAACACACATAAAAACCTCATCATGGTTCTATGTCGGATGCAATTTAGGACACGATGGGCAAACCATCCATATTCAAACTGCATGAGTCAAAAAATTTGAATTCAGATCCCGAATTACGATAGCCTATATATAATTTCTGTAAGAATACAAAGAAAGCCTATTTTACTTTTTGATATTCGTGACTATCCGGGCCAGCTTACGCGCACCTCGACTATTATCACAAGACATACCGTCTGACCCTACTACACTTGAATGTCAAAGAAACCCGTAAAAAATTAATTTCTAGGTAGATAATCACCATGGATTAAACTCATCACCTCTTTTCTATCTTTTTATAAAACCTAAAAATACAAAGGAAGTCTAAATTCTAATGAAATTTTATACATTTTCATCTTTCCTATGGATATAAAAGAATCAAGAATACTATAACCTGCAGAATGGTTTTTTTTCCAATAATTTTTGTGAAGATTAAAGTTTTTATTTTTTGACAAGAAATTAACAAAAATTGTTCAAGGATACCCTTCAACACTGTTCATGGTTCCATCAGTCATTGATGCAATCGAAATTCTCTATTTCCAATGATTTCGGAAATTTTGTAAATGAATCTTCAAGCGCAAGTAACTCTTCAGATAGGTTGGGAAACTGCTCTCCTCATTCTAATTTGATAAGATACCTAATTCTGGGTGGGGAGGAATCTGGCTTCTATTTTCCACACCCAATCCTTCTGATCCTTTTGTGCTGAGTTGGTCCGAGGACAACTCTTGTTTATCTTTGCTAGTTGTCAGAAATTTGGAGGGGTTTCAATCAACTCGCTTTTTGATGATGTTAATGGAGGTTGTTAAGTGGAGTCCAATCTTCAATGGTTATTTCAGGGGATCATCCCAAGGTCGTGAAAGGTTCTTCCTTGGTGGTAGAGCTAACTATTTGTAGTGGATACTAATGACTTTTTCTAAGGATGTTAGCACAATTGGTTCAGCCTTAGTGGTCTCTCCATAGCCTATGTTTGAGGTAAATTCAAAGTTGATGGTCATCTAGGTACGCTTTTCCACCTTTGCTTTTTTTCCATCTTTGGAGGCTCCAAGGCTTGTGGGTTCTTGTCCTTTGATGCGGTCGAGTTTTGGGCCCATCCCTTCAGATGGATCCTCTTGGGAATTTCAGGTGGGTTTGCATGCAATCTCCTGTTTTCTATTTCAGCCTTTTGTGGTTTCTGGTTGTGCCTTGCCCCAGTCATCAGCTAATTTGCAAGGAGGTAATGCCTCTAATCTTTGCTCCTATGCCTATTTTCTTAAGTGGAGGATCCATAGTAGGACGTCATCTTTTAGCGAATGCGGTTGGGGATAGTTCTTATCTCAGGTGAGTTTCGTTCCTTTAATCTGAGTGAAGACTGGAGATGATCAGGGGAGGAAGCCATCAATTCGGACAACTCTTGCTTTTGTGGGTATTCAAGCTAAGAAAGGTAAGGCTTCGCGTAGATTAGTTTACTCTTTAGAGTTTCTACTTGGAATGTATTTAACCAACCCTTAAATCCATTATTGAATATGACTATGATTTCTCCAATTATCTGCATGGTATCGAAAACAAACACCTAAAATAACAAATCCTAGCGGTTGACCTGGTGACGCCTTTTCCTCCAATGACTCTCCTACATCCACATCTCCTGTAGTAACACCAAAAAATTATTTCCATCCCTTTTGTTACAATGCTTTCATTGTTTGTCTTTCCTTTCACATACTTCACTTTCCTTGTTTTATTGTTGGCATATGACTCCTCGCAATTTTCATGTTTACTAATTTTAAACGCAATTTGCCACAAAATATACTATAAGGAGGTATGACTAGTCAATACTTCTCGTCTCGTTGGATGCTATGAAAGTCGTTTATCCCATGTTTTCAAAGCACCATCAGACAGGACCAATCTAAAGATGTGGTCTAAATAATTTTAAAATATGGATGGAATCTATTTTTATATAAAAAATAACAAGTCCCGAGATTTGGGCGCGGGCGCCACCATCTTATATGCATGTCATAATAGCTTTAAAATATAAGTAGGGTCCACTTCTATTTAAATAATAATAATAATAATTCCACAATTTTAAGGGGACCAACTCCCTCTACATCCCCTATGCCTCTTGGTGTACACGTTCTTAAGAGATATTCTAAGTTGATGGAATCTTCCAGTCGTTTTTCTTCCCTTCTAAGTTCTATCCATTTAAGATGATAATATTTTCTAAATTTCCTTCAACGAATACTATCAAGCAGGAGAAAACGAAAATGAAAAATTAATGACTTAATTAACTCACCGAGCAAGATGTTTCCTTGGAGGGTTTTTTTATCTCTTCTTGAATATACTCATCTTCAAGTTCAAAAAGTTGCAATGATGTTTGAAACTTGGGAGGAAAAACTTGAAATGAACGTATCTTTGAGTATCCAATACTCGACCTATGTTGAAGGAAAAATTGAAACACATAATGATCAGGTCCAATGCGATACAATAAATACTAGAATGAAATTCTGGTTCTTATTGCCTATATAGAATTTATATTTATGGTAACAACAAACTTACTCGTTAGAAGCATTGGAATTGCAATAACTCCGTAATGACATGGGTACTCGAAAATCAATTCGTTGGTATCTGTTATAATGGAAATGTCAATATATAATAGAAAACCATAGAGCAGTAAAAACTCAACTGCAAGTCAGGTCTATTTCTTAGTCATGTAAGTATCTTTTTTATGAAAAATGATCCAAACTTTTATTGAAAAAAGAAGGATAGAACAATATAAAGGGACATGTAAAAAACCAGCCCAGAGAAGGAAGTCCACTTAAAAAGGGACTCTAATCTAGTAAAATCTTAGTCATGGAAGTATGTACATACAAAATCCAGGAAAACGAAGGGCAGAAACTAAAATACAGAAAACTGCTATAGTTTAAACAGAGTGCTCACATTCGAGATTCACAGTCTTTTCGAGGATCATAACCCTTCTTTATCCAAAATTTTGAGAAAGGTCCACTGGAAAAGTAATATGCAATTCTAGAAAGAAGCCTGCACGATCAAAAAATTAAGCCAACACAAACACATGAGTTCTATCCATGGATGATAAAAGAAAATATCATGGACGGAGAGTAGATTGGAGGTCAAAACCTTCTTAACACTTCATGTCTAAAAACTAAGCCCATTTCAAGCAGTTGTTCAATTAGAGACTCCTTTGGCCATATAGGACGTTCTTCGAACAAATTAGACAAAGCAATCTGGAAATCCCATTCCTTCGAACCTTGGGGTACGTACGTCTCCCAGATTACAGTCTTTGGAATATGTAAGAATGTTAAGTCCAATAAAAGAAGGTATAACAAAAAAATATTGCATCCTAGTTTCACTTAAACAAATTCAACAACAAAAATAAGACTGACTCGAGCTTCACGTATCAAGACTTTCAGGAGCATAAAGACACGGCAGCATAAAACCTACAGATGACCATAAGAGAATAATAATGATAAACGGATCAATCCATGGAAGAAACTTGAGTGATTGAAAATTCAACAAAAAAAAAAAAAAAAATTGGATGGCCAACTTTTAAGCATGGAATTAAAGTATTGGTTTTATTTTTCAATAATTCGGTGTTCTAGTGGGATCTGATGTTCAGCTTAAAATTTTGGTTATTCTCCCCATATAATTGATTTAAACTTGGTGTGATCCAATCAATTTAAAATACTCTATTTAATACAACTCAAAAAAAATTATATTTATTGTTTATATCACTTATCACATAGAGTGAATTTCACAAGTAAATATGCATTAAAAGTAGTTCAAGGGAAACCAGGAAAAAAAAAAAAACTACTGTAACCAAAACATTAGTAGGTTTTCGCAGGAATAGAAAAAATAAAATAACTTTATAAGTAAAATCATAGTATAAGTAATCAAGGATATCTTTAATGTTAAAATCAATGGCAAGAACAGGTTCCACATCCACCTGCAAAGCATGAAAACAAGCCTATGATATTAGTCAAAATATCATTTGACAACATAATGCAAAGTGAATCCCGCACAAAACATATGTGGCATTCAAAATTACTCGAGGACAAAAGGTGTCAAAATCACATTCATAATGACTAGAACACTTGTAAATGACCAATATATAAACCATTATTGAATTGCATTCAATGAAAAATACAAATAAATGGAAGACACATACACGAGAAAACCATAGCACATAATAATAATAATAATAATAACAACAATAATATATGAATAGTAAATAAAGCTCTACTCTTGGACTAGGGGCAGGAAAGCTTTTACCTCAAAAGGATTAGGTACAGTTTCTTGTTTCTTTTTTGGAGTAATTATGGCAGGGGATTTGAGCCTAAAATAGAACAAAACAGTAATTAGTTTTCAGTTCATACAGTCATCAATCAGATGTTATAGAAGATGAAAAAAAAATCAAACCTACAAAGAGTGAAATTAAATTTTTTAAAGTTGATATCATTGTTTACAAGAAGGAAACTCAATGTCCATAATTTTGAGCATTTATAAAAAAAATTTGGATTCTCTATCGAACTTCCTTTAAGGTCGGTAATTGGATTCTTTACACCAGGAACAATGAAACTCTTATGAAAAATGGGGCAGAAGGAAGTAGCTAAGCTAATCAATTGTGGGGCAACCCACAATTTCATCTCTCAAGACCTCACCAACAAACTAAAATTGCCCCAGACACGAACTACAAATGTTATAATAAACAACAGAATCCATGTACGTGAAAAATGAGTGGGCACATCAACAGAGATAATTTCCCAAAACGAACTGTACAAGAGGGCTTTCAGCCCATTCAGATTGAATTAAAGAGAGTCAACACTATCTCTAAAGGAGGCTGAAAAATCTCTAAAATGATAACAAAAACCCGAAAGGAGAAGGACCAAAGGTTCTTGATTTGAGGAAACTGAACATCGAGAAACTTGAGGAGCAAGTAGAGTCTAGCTAGAGCTCGGAGGTTAATCGCATACATAGATTGTTGCACGGACTCTAGATGAGAATAAAGTATGTTTTTGTTACCCTGGGCTACCTCTGCATCGTAACTACGTAAGGTTGATCATCGAATTCAATTGGATGAGGATCATCCCGAAGTAAATGTTTACCCCAACAAACACGCGTATGCCAAAAAAATGTGAGATTGAGAAGTTAATCATATAGAATAGATGTAGGCCTAGAGAATTATTCATCCAAGTAATAGCCCATTTTCAAGCTCAATTTTACTAATGAAAAAGAAAGACAGTAGATGGCAATTATGTCGACAATCAGGTATTGAACCAAGTAGCAGTGTCAGACAAATTTCCTATACTGATGATTCAGGAGTTATTGGATGAACTACACGGCTTTATGGTCTTTTAGAAATTGGTTACTTTTGCAGAAAAATATAACTAATGTTGTATGATTAAAAAAATTATGAGATTAGTTGGAAGTGTACAAACAAAAAATATTGATACTTAATATAACTAAATGATAGACGGGATATATCCTTACACTAAACTTTCAGGCACATCCTTAATAGCAAATAATGAAGGAACTAAAATCATAGTATCATCCTTGTCCACCTCAATGGCATCAGCCTTCTCTGCATAAATCACAGATACCATTTACTCATGTAATAAATTTAAGACACTATTCATAGCAGCCATGCATGATTCCCATATGAACATCAATATAGATAAACAAAAAAATAACACCTAAACATGGCTCATGCATTTCTGTCCAATTCCCCTTCTTTCTTCGTGTAGCATCCGCATGAGCAGCAACAACATGTTGGTAGTCAGCCATGCCTTAGAATAAGTTGAAATAAAATTTAGAAAAGAAAATTTATAGATACCTAAATATGAGTATAAAATGTAAATCATAAAAATTAGCACAAGGTAGGGAATGTCCATCAAACCATCAAAATGGTATGCTTCAGACACACGTGCAACCATCTCAAAGTCAAGGTTTACTTCATCTTCTCTAGGTACTTCTTTTTCAACTTCCATTATTCCCTCAATAGTATTGCTTTTTGAATGACCTTTCATCATATCAATCTTTGAATTAGTTATTTCATACGATTCAAATCTTGAAATAGAATGTACAATACGCACATATTTTCAAAAGAAAACAACTGCATGGATGAAGCTCCCCTAATGTTGGATGTGAATATGGGTCTTCTGGCCTGAAGCGAAGCTCTAACTTATTTGATGGGAGACCGCGAACCTAGATCACGACATAATTTAAAGTAGAAAGTTGAATTATCAAAGTATGAGATATAATGAAAAAAATTTGACCAAAATAAATTTTAAAAAATGAAGATATAGCAAGTAATAAAAGACACTTGGTCAATAAACAAATTAAGTTCATGAAAGTGATGCTTAAAATAATGGATGAAATTCATATTTTAAGAAACACCACACGCAAGCCCATTAACAAAAAACAATTGTTGAATTATGTGGGTTGGGGTAAATTTAATTATATCAACCAACACTCTCCCTCATTTGTGGACTTTGAAATTTGAGAAATGTCCTACAAGTGGAATTTAATTTTAATTGGGGATAAAATGACTTGGCAAGATCTCAAACTCAGAACTTCATGCTCTAATACCATGTTGAATTATGTTAAACCACCAATCAACTCAAAATCTTAAGCTGATGGGTTGAGATAAATTTAATTATATCAACCAACAACAACAATACAAAATTTGAATTCCACACTTTATAGCCCCTACATTCCTCTGCATCCCTTGCAACCTAGCCACATAACAGAAGATAAAAATGCTTTTAACATGTCCAGTTTTCATGTTTGTCAATCTCTCTCCATTAGTGTCAAATTTCTTTCTAACAAAGCTACCATTTTTTTAGGAAAGCTAAAACTTTTCATTTATGTATGGTACAAAAGTCCTATCGAAAAACTTGTTACAACCAGTTATGTCATTGAGATCTCAATGTGGAAAGAACATAGCTACAAAAGGGGGGAGAAGATGACTCCAATATAAAGGTCATGAAAAGTGTATTGAACATCGTTGAAGATCTTGTATTGAACATCGCTGAAGGTCCAAAAGAAAGCATAAACAAATTTAAGCCACAAAGTCTTCTTATCTTTTTTGGAATCCAACAAAGCTACCACCTAATTTCAACAAAACCTTATCCACCATAAAAGGTGCCTAAAGACATACAAAAAAAAAGAGCCCAAAAAGAGGACATTTTAAAAACAGGTCTCCAATCAAGCAAAATAATGCTTACAAAATAATTACAAAACAAATTAAAAACCAAAGCCTAGTGAGAAATATAGAATTTAATGAGGTTCCACTCCACATATCAGCACAAGATTTTTCCACTCCTCTAAAAATTCTATTGGTTCTCACCCCCAAAGCCCCACAGCAGCATAGCACAAACACCAGCTTGTCACAAAAATGTCCATTTTCTCGCGAAGGGGAGGGGAAGACTGCAGCTTCGTCATCATGTGTCTAAGAGTTAATCTCTACCCTTTCGAGAAGGCTTTTACTGACTTCCGCTTCTTTTCTAACCCATAAGAATTTAGATTATTCTTTGCCATGTAAGTTCTCGAGTCTTTCAAGACTTTTACATCCTTTATTAAGTTGATAGTTATATAGATGGCTCTTAACTAGAAGACACTCCCCTCAGTTTTGAATGATCTTTGAGTACGAAAAAGGAGGATTTTCCTTTTGCTGAAAAATAAAATCCTTCACCATTTCCAAAAACACCAGCCACCCAATTCTGAGCGAAACTGGCTGGAATTCTCAAAAGAAGCCTTTCTCATAAGTAGGCCAAACAACACAGTCCAGATGCCAACCTTGATGAGATTTGAACTTAGAAACTTGCATGGCAGCTTCTCCATCCTTGTCTTTCTTTTGAAAGAAAGCATGAACAAGCTCAATAAGCATCTGATACAATCCCGAGACCTTTGATTGTGTATTCGAGGCGGAGTCGGAAGTGGGAGAAGACTTTAATTAGTATTTT
>JBBMKA010000003.1:11288262-11301381 GCA_037833695.1 Sechiopsis laciniata
CAATTCACATTAAAAATCAATCTAACCAAGATAGGTAAAAGATTGGAACTTGGATGAACAAGATTAGCCTAGTTCATTTGAGTGGGAGGGAACCCTATTAAAAAATAGATAGTGGAAGAAGGAATGGTGTCAACGGATCCTACGATCTCCATCAAGAACTTGCACCGTGAGATCTTAGTGGGGCTACGTGTCAGCAGTTTGAGTCGACCCCCCTCAGTGTGTGTTCACTAGGGTTAATATCAGGGTGAGTTTCTCGAAAGGGAAAGGACTATGATCTCAATCGGTACTTGACTTATCATTGAACGACACTTATTGAGAGAGATTAACATGTTCGGGTTGATGGACTACACTATCAAGGGATTGGTTAAGGAGTTAGCCAAGTCCTAGATAAAAAAGTGGTAGCTGAAACTATAGGGATAAGAGTTATCCTGGTATTGAGTTTCTTGTTGAGAAGAGTCTCACGCTAGGGAGGAGTACTTGACTTATCATTCGATGACACTTACTCTAAACCTTTGTAGTTGTACCATGGCATTAATACTAAACAATTGTAGGGTTTCCTGTTAGTTTTAACTTAAAAAGTTTTTAAATTATTTTTATGCCAAAACCTATGAATGACGTTTTAAAATGGCAATCAAACTAAAATGTTCTTTTTCTTATTTATAGAACAATGTCTAAACCACTTATCTCTATCATGTCAACTGATAAATTAACTGGAGAAAACTATACTACATGGAAAAAAAATATCAACACATTCTTATCATCGATGACAAGAAGTGTATTCTCACGGAGGAATATCCTCTGACATCGGCACCGAATGAAGCACGAAATGCTCGTGAGGCACATGACCGTTGGCAGAATGCTAACGAAAAGGCAAAGGTCTATATTTTGGCGAGTGTCTCAGACATTCTAGCCAAGAAATTGAAGAACATGGTAATTGCTTTAGAGATGATGAAACTCCTTCATGAGATGTTTGGGCAACCATTGTCTCAGGTAAAACATGATGCTCTCCAGGCCATTCATGGTGCTAAGATGAAGTCAGGAATGTTATTAATGGAGCATGTGCTCCAGATGATGACATACTTCAACACTGCACAAATGAATGAGGTAGTTATAGACAAAGCTAGTTAGGTGAGCTTTATTCTCGATACGATACCGACTAGCATCTTACAATTTAAAAGCGATGTTGTTATGAACAAGATTTCCTTTAATCTTACCACTATTTTTAATGAACTTAAAACCTTCGAGTCCATGATGAAAGTCAAGGGTAAAGAAGGGGAGGCAAATGTTGTCACCAAGAATCAGAGTCCTGAAACCACGGGTTTAGGGACCAAGCCTCAAGGTTGAAACTTCAAGGAAAAGTTCTCAAAGAAGAAGAAGATTGGTGGAAGCAAGAATAAGCGGAGTGCTCTCCAAAGAAAGTCAAGGCTGAGAAGGATGGGAAATGTTTCCATTGTCAAAAGCTTGGTCATTGAAAAAAGAATTGTCCTGAGTACATAGGAATGAAGAAAGACAAAGAAGGTAAATTTCATTTACTGGTTCTAGAGTCTTGTTATGTGGAAGAATCATCCAATGGTTGGATATTAGATTCAGGTGCCACTAATCACGTTTGTTCTTCATTTCAGGGAAGTGACTCTTAGGAGCAGTTAGAACCTGGGCAGATAACCGTGAAGGTGGGGACTAGTGAAGTTGTTTCGGCAACTGCTATTGGAAGTGTCAAGTTATTTTTCAGCAATTCTTTTAAATTATTAAAGAATGTGTTGTTGGTTCCTCGAATTAAAATGAACCTAGTTTCAGTTTTTTGCCTTGTAGAACAATTTCATTCAATAAATTTTAATGGAAATTTAGTTTCTATTTCAAAGAATAGCTTGGAGCTTTGTTCGGCAATTAACGAAAATAACTTGTATATGCTCAAACCTAGGGTTTGTAAGACACTTCTAAATATTGAATTATTTAAAACAGCAAATAGTAGAATAAAAAAACGACAAAGAATTTTTCCTGAATCGAATACAAATCTTTGGCATCTAAGGTTAGGTCACATAAATTTCAATAGGATTGAAAAGTTAGTAAAAATTGGTTCTCTATAATTGGGTTAGAGATGGACACTTTACCTGTATATGAATCTTGCATAGAAGACAAGATGACCAAAAGACCCTTTACAAAAAAGGGAGCTAGAGCCAACCAACCCTTAGAACTTATACATTCAGACCTATGTGGTCCGATAAATGTTAAAGGTTGGGGAGGGTATGAGTACTTTGTATCCTTTACAGATGACTACTCTAGATATGGACATATTTATCGAATGTTGCACAAGTGGGAGACTCTTGAAAAACTTAAAGAATTTAAGGTTGAGGTTGAGAACCTATTAGATAAAAGTATTAAGGCACTGCGATCAGATCGTGGTAGAGAATATATGGACCTAGAATTTTAGCTACTTGGTAGAACATGGAATAACATCCCAACTCTCAGCACTTGGAACACCTCAGTAGAATGGTGTTTTAGAGAGGAGAAATAGAACTCTTTTGGAAATGGTTCGGTCGATGATGAGCTTTACTCAACTGCCGATATCGTTTTGGGGATACACGTTAGAGACTGCATTTATGTCACTTTAGGATTTGGGGATGTCCGGCCTATGTACTGACTACAAATCTAAAGAAATTAGAACCATATTCAAAGTTATGCCTATTTGTAGGCTACCCCAAGCAAACGAAAGGGGGTTCTTTTTATAACCTTAATGAGAATAAGGTGTTTGTATCAACAAATGCAACATTCTTGAAAAATGATTATGTTAGAGACCATAGACCTCGATTAGTAGTACTGCTAAAAGATTTGTCTTCTAATGATGCTACAAATCCTACAACAAGTGTTGTTGTAGGAGGGTTAATAAGGGTTGTTGATAGATCACCAGCATTAGATGTTGGAAACTCATCAGCTAGCATAGTTGATGAATGCTTGGGATTTGACATACGAATCCCACCCAGTTAAGAAAGACGTTTACCTCGACGTAGTGGGAGGATTAGAAATAATCCAGTTCCCTATGTAGGTGTCTTTGAGACACACAACGTTTTCCAAGATAATGTTGAAGATCCTCAATCTTTTAGAAATGCAATGGAGGATAATGACCGGGAAGAATGGTTAAAAGCCATGAACCTCAAAATGGAGTCAATATACTTCAATACAGTCTGGTCCCTCGTAGATGCACCAAAGGATGCAAGGCCTATTGGTACAAGTGGATCTATAATCGAAAAAGGGGTGTAGATGGGAATGTGCAAACTTTCAAAACTAGACTTGTAGTAAAGGGCTTCACTCAAAGAGAATGAGTGGATTATGAAGAAACTCTCTCCCCTGTTGCTATGTTAAAGTCTATAAGGATCCTCTTATCTATTGCCTCATATTATGAATATGAGATATGGCAGATGGATTGAAACAAGTGTCTAGGTCTTGGAACAAGAGATTTAAAGATGTAATAAAATCATATGGTTTTGAGCAGAACATTGATGAGCCTTGTATTTACAAGTAAATCAATGACAATAAAGTACCATTCATATTATTATATGTAGATGGCATCTTACTCATTGGAAATGATGTAAGAGTGTTGACTGATATCAAGCAGTGTCTAGCTAACCAATTCCAGATGAAGGATTTAGGTAACGCTTCGTACATCCTTGGGATCTAGATAATAAGGGATTGATGCAAGAGAATGCGAGCCTTATCTCAGACGTCGTATATTGACAAGATGCATGTCAAGTATGCGTGAGGGATTCTGCTGGAGCGTTTTGACTGCCAATATACTTGTAGTAATTAATTTAGAGTTAAACTATTTAAGTAAACCTCAGAATTTCTTACACGTAATTATATGCGGTCGAAGCGTAGCAAGTAATAAGTATATAATTTTATCGATCCCACAGAGATTGATGTCTAGAACTAATATTGCTAAGTTGAGAGTTGCGCAGAAAGTAAATGCATGATTAGGATAGTTGTGTTTTATTTTGATGCTGATACTAAAATGAAGCAAATGCTAACAGTAATATATATGAATGCAATGAATAGTGATAAATAGACAGTTGTAGAAGATATTAAGAGCGCAAAACTAGTTATCGAGTTTATCTCTTCTTTCTACCAATACATACTTTCGTACTTAATGATTTATGGTAGAACCAGCTTCCGCTGCGAACTCCGTACTAACTTGGGGCGACGAGAGCAATAGTGAGGTTATTCCTAATTCCCTAAATGATGCAAAGACTTACCTTTAACCTATTGTAGCGTACTGGGTAACCATGCTGTTCCTTCTTTCGAACTCACCGTAAGTTATACACGTGGGTAGTTAATCAACGCATATGTATAGAATAGTAATACAGTAGTGTAAAACTCTTTAACCTACGCTCCTAACATGCTTCTAGTCGAGGGTATTCATGCAAAACTCCTATAATGCAGCATAGATATAAACACAAGTAAGAAGTTTAAACCAGCTGATTTTATTACGACTACGAGATGTTTATAACTATAACTATTCCTAGAAAATAGTAAAAAATGGAATTGGCTCGGTTGTGAAGTGTGCAGTCCCCTTGTCATAAGCTCCTACGAACATTGCGAGTTGCTTCTCGCATGGATTGGCTTCTGGCCATCCAACAAGCTCACCGAACTTTGGCTTCCTTCTTATAATTTATAGAGTTGATTTACTTGGTCAACAATCCTAGGCGAGCTAGAGAATTCTTATTAATTCAGGATCTCTTGATTTTCGCTGAAATTTATTTGATCGACACCAATTTAATTACTTGATTGATTTTCTGTTCTTTCCTTATTGGTATGATTCTTCGAGCACGACAGCCTTGTGAAACGCATGAGTCTTCTGTGTGTGTGTTATCGCTCGCATTACTTTGTCCTTCTAGCATAAGCATTCAACATTTCCTGAATTAAATAGTCTTTTTTAGCGTAAATCGTACAATATCCGTACTTAATTTGCAAACTGTGCTTCTGATGCTACTTTATGAATGCATGCTGATTTCTATGATTTATGCTTGCAATTTCCTACTGATGCTCATTTATTTCCCTTAATCCTAAGAATAAAGAAAACTATTGCAGCCTAAAATACGCTCTATTTGAGAGCTATCAAACCCTCAAACTTAAATGATTGCTTGTTCCAAGTAATGCATGCTGCTAGTTAGCTTATTCTAATAATTAGATCAGTTTTTCCTCTCTTCAAACATAAAATCAACAGGTCTTACCGCATATCATTTTCTTAGCAATAACCTTCTTTCGCTTTTCAGTTTTCAAACTTCCCAAAGATTTAGGTTTTGCTTAAAATCTTCCTTACCATGACTGACAGATTGTTCTTCATCGCAAGTATTTCTCATTACTCAATCTTTCGTACGCAATCACTTCTAGTCTAAGTTTGCCCAACATATTTTGTCAATACTTTCTAGGCTCTTATATCATTCTAGGATTTTCACTATACTTTTTGCATTCCTCTCGGGTTGCACTCATGTCTATAATTTTATAGTTCTTAAGATGTCTTGTTTGAGCATAAAACAATTCATCTAAGTAGTAGAATTTAAGTTTGTACTTTTCATAGACAGCGGAATACTTAAAGAGTCCTAAAGCTTAATCGTGCTTCGAAAAAAACTTTTATTTTTCCCAGAATATGCTCATCTTTATTTTATAATTTTTTTTTCTACTTTAGATCGCTATTTCTTTACAGCATTCACTCCTCGGACTACCCTCACCCCCAAACTTAAAGTCTTCATTGTCCCAATGAAGGTGAGGCTAAGTTCCCTCAAACTTAGCTATTACTGTAATTACAGTACTCTATCTCAAGCTCTAAGACTTCCTTGCAAAATTTTGGTTCTTTCTATCTTCTATGATAAAGATTATTATAAAGCTAGGTTTGGATCAAAGTGAACTTAAGAATTCTTCTAATTGAAAGTGTTTTTTCTGCTAAGCTTAGTTTTGCAATAATAGTGCTATCTTAAGCTTTCAAAGGGAAATGGCTAATTTATTAGATAATCAAGCAGGAAATTGAATAACGTTTAAATTTAACAAATCTAAATGCATGATACTATTAAATTTAAATTGCACCTACTAGTGAAATGCATGCGAAAGGAAATAAATAAATGCACTTAAGGAAAATAAGAGAGCGAGACTTCCATCTAAGGTTCTGCATTGCCACTGCGATTGCCCTGCATTGAGTATGTGTTTTGGAAACTCAAGCCATTCGTAGTGTTCTTCCATTGCTACCATGTGGATCATGAAAAGCTCGTCGTGTTCCTCTGCGTACGTCAAATATTCCTGTGTAGTTATGTAAAGCTTATCTAATCTTTCTACTAGTCGGCTACGGTCACCGTGTCTCCATTGCCCTTCTTTTCCGCTACTTCATTGTTCCTTATTGGAAATATTCGCATGATTTTGTCGTAATGTTGTGGCTTGATTCCTTGATCAACACATAGTTGTGTTATAGCAAACGGGTATCACATGTCTTCCTTTATGTTATCCGCACAAAGCTGTACTTATACTTCAAGAATCTTTCCTAAGTTGATATGCGCTCCATACTTAATTGTAAATAACAACATTGCTTGCTCTCTTCTGATTAGTGCCCTGTTTGTCGATGGCATTATAGATGTTCTAATAAGCTTCAACCAGTCCTACAGGTCTTTTAGAATCATGTATGCTTGAATTGAGGTTACATCGTTCCATTCAGCTCCCACTGCTCTTATTAATGTCAGACTTTCTTGCATTTGCTCATCAGTGGGAGAACTAATCAACTGTTGGCACAATGTTCCAGAAATATTAGGTGATGCCAGTGCTTTGTTCCATGTGTTTGCTCGGCAATCAATCAGTTGACCGCTTACTCATGAAATTAATGGCTTGTCTTTGTTCAGATTTTCATACAATTACCACACCCACTCCATTCTTGCATTCATCACGGGGGTGAAATACCTCTTCCACCCCACCTACTCAATTTCCAAAACTATTTCTTCAGAGACCTCTTTCAGGCCTATTTCTCGCTTAAATCCCTTGCCTTCTAAGGAATGAATTTTTCCTCCGCATTAATTGACGCGAAGGTTTCTCCCTCCCGGACTCCAATCTTGATACTCGACTGATGCTGTAGAACTTCTGACAACATCCTTGTCTTCATAGACTGAATTCTAATGTTGCAGAACTTTGGGTGTTGCTGCTCCCTTTCATTAGACACCTCAGCCTTTTTAGGGTAGTTCTCATCTTCATCCTCACATGGTTCACCTTCTTCTGGATCCTCCTCTATGGATTCTTCATTTTCCTCATTTAGTTCTATTTGGTTAGTTTGTTCCTCTCCTTGGCTTATCCTAGGCTGAAGATAATCCTTTGCGGGTCTTGCCGTCAATACCAGGTGATCTGTACAGTGGGGTTCTTCATCACTATCATCAAGGATTCCCCCCTTCCTTTTATTTTCCCAAAGAACTTTCCACTTCTTGTTTGTTGTTTATGCGAGCTTTCCTTGAACTCTGGTTCTTGCTCATCAGCTGATATTTTCTTGATTCCACACTCGGAAGGCATCAAATCTCAAATTTGTTTGCGCTAATCAACCATCTTACATGTATGGCTGATATTTGGCTTTCCTTCATTGTGCTTTACTCAGGGTCAACTTTGGAATCTCCTCTTGCTTTTTCTATTTTGTCTATGGTTTCAGCTTCCATGGCAGCAAATTCTGCCCAAGCCTCGTCCTACTGCTGATATTGCATCTTTTGCAATTTGTCTTCCTCTTTTACCTTAATCTCAGCTTCTAGAGCGGCGATCCTTGCCTAGGTCTCCTCCTGCTGCTATTATCGCATCTTTTACAATCTGTCTTCCTCTTTTGCCTTAATCTCAGCTTCCAGGGCGGCGATCATTGCCCAAACTTCCTCTTGTAACTGAAAACGACACTTTTGTTCCTTCTCTATTTCTTCCATGTGCCTTAGAGCCTTGGCCTCCTCTTCTCGTTCAATCATGGCTAGCTAGAAATCTTCCCATAAAAATTCACAATCACCAAAAAGTTCCACGGCTGATGCCGCATTAAGCACGTCGGCACTCAGATATGTCTCTTCTTTGTTGGTATTGTAGGCTGCGTTTTTCTCCGTGTTTACTTCTAGAGTCTATTTATGATCGTGGTTGGGCTATCAAGGTTCTGGTATTATATCGTTGTCCTTCATCTATTTCTTCCGTTGTAATTGTTCTTCTTCTTCTATGGTTATGCTTTCAGGAGACTGCTCATGATTGTATAGTGGTCTTCTAGGTTCATAACTCCTAGCTTCCCATGTATGGCTCATATTGCCATAGTCTTTTTGTAGATTAGTTTGATGTTGAAAAATAGTGTTATGACTTTCCCCAAACTTCAACCGCTGTTCCCAGTTAGGATACACTGAACAGAAATTAATTGAGTATGTCTTTTCAGCATAGCCTTGTTACTGATCATGACGTGTATGTTGCTGGTTTACATTATTGTTCCATTGTTGATTCACAAAGTGATTGAATGCCATTTTTGTCGCTCGTGCATGTGATAATGTGTTTGGGACTTCTTTCCTTGTAGTTGTATTGCCTTGAATCTAGGTTCCCCTGAAATACAAGTATTCAACCTTTTTAGTAATAAAAACTACTCTCGTCCTAATAATATAAATTCTAAATAATCAATCCCCAGCAACGGTCCCAAAAACTATACTGGAGCGTTTCGAGTGCTAATATAAGCATAGTAATTAATTCAGAGTTAAACTATTTACGTAAACCTCCGAATCGTTTACGTGCAAGTATACGTAGTCGAAGCACAGCAAGTAATAAGTATATAATTTTATCGATCCCACAAAGATTGATACCTAGAACTAATATTGCTAAGTCGAGAGTTGTGCAGAAAGTAAATGCATGGTTGGGATAGTTGTTGTTTTCTTTTGATGCTGATAATAAAATGAAGCGAATTCTAACAGTAAAAAATATGAATGCAATGAGTAGTGATAAATAGACAGTTGTAGAAGATATTAAGAGCGCGGAACTAGTTATCGAGTTTGTCGCTTCCCTTTACCAATAAGTACTTCCGTACTTAATGATTTACAGTAGAACCAGCTTCCGCTGCAAACTGCGTACTAACTCGGGGCGACTCGAGCAATAGTGAGGTTATTCCTAACTCCCTAAATGATGCAAAGACTTGCCTTCAACCTATTGTAGCATACTGGGTCACCATGCGATTTGTTCTTCCAAACTCACCGCAAGTTATATACATGGGTAGCTAATCGACATATATGTATAGAATAGTAATGCAGCAGTGTAAAACTCTTTAACCTATGCTCCAACATGCTTCTACTCAAGAGTATTCATGCAAAACTTCTATAACACAACATAAATATAAACACAAGTAAAAATTTTAAACCAGCTGATTTTATTACGACTACGAGATGTTTATAACTACAACTACTCCTAGAAAATATCAAAAATGGAATTGGCTCGGTTGTGAAGTGTGCAGTCCCCATGTCATCAACTCCTACGAACACCACTAGTTGCTTCTCGCATGGATTGGCTTCTGGCCATTCGACCAGCTCACCGAACTTCGACTTCTTTCTTGCAATTTATAGAGTTCATTTACTTGGTCAACAATCCTAGGTGAGCTAGAGAATCATTATTAATTCAGGATCTCTTTAATTTTCGCTAGATTTTATTTGATTTACACCAACTTAATTGCTTGATTGATTTTTTGTTCTTTCCTTGTTGGTGTGATTCTTCGAGTGTAGCTGCCTTGTGAAACAAATGAGTCTTCTCTGTGTGTTACCGCTCGCATTGCTTTGTTCTTCCAACATAAGCGCTCAACATTTCCTACATTAAATAGTATTTTTAGCGCAAAATCGTACTATATCCGCACTTAATTCGCAAACTGTGCTTCTGATGCTACTTTATGAATGCATGTTGATTTCTATGATTTATGCTTGCAATGATGCTCATTTATTTCCCTTAATCCTAAGAATAAAACAAACTATTACACCCTAAAATACGCTCTATTTGAGAGCTATCAAACCCCAAAACTTAAATCATTGCTTGTCCCAAGTAATGCATGCTACTAGTTAGCTTATTCTAATAATTAGATCAACTATTTTTCTTTTCAAACATAAAATCAGCAGGTCTTACTGCATTGCATTTTCTTAGCAATAACCCTCTTTCCTTTTCAGTTTTCAAACTTTCCCAAAGATTCAGGTTTCGCTTTATAATATATTGAATATATTATGGAATTGAAATTTATTGGATAAATATCAACTAAAGTAAATAAAAGAATATATGAAATTTTTGAAAATTAAATAGGAAAAATCAAATGGAAAAAATGCATAATGATTTGTCCCAAATCGAAAAGTTCTAAGTTGGAACCTCCACCATTCTACTATAAATAGGAGGTCTTGGAGGCCTTTGTTCTTATCCCACTCACTTTTAGAGTAACCTTTCTTAAAAGTTGAAAAAACTCTCTAAAAGCTGAGATCTCTTTTCTCCTCCATAGTCAAACTATTCTGACAAAGTTCCTAGCTCCCTTCTCTAAAGGCTTCCCACCAAGCACTCAGTGGAAGCAAAGAAGCCATAGCCTAGAAGAGCGGAAGAGATCGTTCAAGTTTTTTTACGGGGAATAGTCAATCCTACTCAACTAAAGACCCGCCAGATTAGATTAGAGGCGACAGTCAATGTAAGTATTCTTTTTCTATAACATGTCAATCACCTAGGGTATTGCATTTAGATTAATTTGATTAATCAAAGATAATTAATTGGAATAATTATTGTAAAATTTTTATTATTCACACGTTTTCGCTACGCTAAATGTATGTTCCTACACCATATTCCCAACAGATCAGTGGACACCAATTCCAAGTCTCGTTATGCATGTGGATCTGTACCAGTGTAGTCTGCATAGGCTTGCATTTATTTGGTTTTAGTAGCGTGCGGTGTTAGTTGCCGAGAGGAAGGCTCCCTCGGGCTAGTGTCGTCAGTACACCATCCCTTGTGATTGTCTAGAGCCGTACTCTTGGATCGTTCCCCAAGTGTTCAGATCAGTGTAGTGAGCTAATTGTTAGGTCAAAAGTCAGCGAACTCCCGATATTGGGGAGTTATGTTGATAATTCAAGTTGGATTGAAAGTTAATCGGTTTGCATGTATTGCTAGGATACTAGATGATGTGATGACTTGTGTACTATACCTCGAGTGGGGATTCTTACTGAGTACCTTCGTACTCACCCTTATTTCTGTGATTTTCCACCAAGTAACATGGGACAGCACCGGGATGGCTAGAGGAGGCATTGATAGATCATGGGAGTTCACTACGTTCATTGTTTATTTAATTCTTTCTTTTGGTTATTGATTCACCATGATAGTTAGAGTTGATTTTATTATTTCAAACTGATTTTAATAATCTCTAGCTAGAGGCACAAATGTTGTTTTAAGTTGTTTTTGTTTGGAACACTTTATGTTTTGGAATAAAGTGGTTATTTGTTTAACATTTTTCTGTTATAACTATATTTAAATCATGCATGTTGAGTAAGAACTGGGTCTAGGACTGTTATTAGACAGATATTATGTATTACAGCTGTCATCTGATCACTTAATGCGCTAGCACCATCAATCTCTAGTTTTCTTCCCATTGTGTTTCTAGTTCCTGTAGCATTTTCCCAATGACAATTATTCTGTGCACTTTTTTCTAAGATCTCGCTCACTTGATTATACATTTTTGTAAATAATACTTCATTTGCTGATAAATCTAGAATCAATTGCGAATTCGAATTTAATCCATAATAGAAATGTTCCACCTGAACACAAAATGGAATTCCATGATGGGGACAACTTCTCAGCAATCCCTTAAATTGCTCCCACGCATCTTTGATAGACTCATCATCTTCTTGTTCAAAACTCATAATTTCATTCTTGATCTTGATATTTCTTATTGAAGGAAAGAATTTTTGCAAAAACTTCTCCACAAGCTCATTCCACCAAGTAATGCTTTCTACTGTTAGAGTATCTAACCACATTATATTCTAGCATTATCCCAAAGTGAATACGCAAACAAATTTAGCCTCAAATTGTCTTCTGAAACATCTAGAATTTTAAATGAATCAGACATTCATGAAATCTCTCAAATGTTTATGTGGATTTTCAATTGCTAAGTCGTCCTATGGTTTCTAACATCTCTAACATAATTGGTTTCAGCTCAAATGTTCTAGCACAAATATCAGGACAGGTTGTGCCTTATTGTAGCTCGACCACATCAGGTGTAGCACATATTCTTAAAGCTCTCTCTCTCTCTCTCTATTATTAGCAAGAATGATAGGATTAGCTTGTTGCTTACCAACTAAATGCACCTCTTCAAATTGTTTAAAGTGTAAATTAGGCTCTTGTTCTCTATTAACATTAGCATGAGGTAAATTCCATTGCTGAGCTGCCATTCTTTGATTCTATCTATTTCTTCTATGTAACGATGCCAAAAATTTATTGGCTCGATACCTACACTCAATAGTTTGCTTCAGCAATACAAATGATCTAATTTAGTATGATTTAGTCTCTTGATGAACACAATTCATTGCAGCAAGTTTTAATCCTTAAAAGGTTATCTCCACATGAATTTGATGTTAATATTCATTTCATTCACTATTGAAAAAGTCAATTAGTAACAACAAAGTATTTGATTGTTTGATCTAACTACGAATACAAAATTCTAAAACAGAATGTGCTATAGCAAAATAGATGTAAAGACCCGACCAAAAAATGGTCCTAAACCTGGTCCTTACTCAGCATGCATGCATAAAAGCTAATTAAAAACAATATAACTAGAATTTTCATATTAAAAACATCCTTTGAAATTCCACAGAACCTATTTATAAACATGTAAAATATTCCCTGTTCAAAACAGTTCAAAGTAACCCCGGGGTTTGATTCAAAATATCCAGAAAACTAAACATTTCAAATAATATTCTCAGGTTCCAAATGCAGATCCTATGGACTCTGTGTTCAACTACATGCTGAAATAAATATAAAAAAATAATATAAAACAGGCAGAGTGCCGGCGGCTCCCATGATCATGCAGCTCCCCCTCTAGCCGTCCTGGTGCTGTCCCAAGTTACCTGGTGGAAAAACCACAGAAAATAAGGGTGAGTACAAAGGCAC